>PVHP010006636.1:0-59811 GCA_004024765.1 Zapus hudsonius
CCAAACAAAAGCGGCTTGTGGAGGAATGGGTTTATTTGGCTTACGGACTCGAGGGGAGACTCCATCCTGGCAGGGAAAACGATGGCATGAGCAGAGGGCTGGACATCACCTCTGCCACAGCACTGCAAACAGCGGCAGGAAGGTGTGCCAAACTCTGGCAAGGGGAAGCTGGCTTATAACCCCATAAGCCCGCCCCCAAGAACACAGCTCCAGCGAGGTTGTAAAACCCAAATTGCCATCAGCTGAGGATCGATCTATCAGAACACATTCAATTGTTTGTGGGGGACACCTATATCAAACCATGACAGCCCTGGAGGCAATCGTGGACCATACAGGCACAGTTCCAGGGATGTCTCAGCTACCCTGCTGATTCTGAGACATTTCTCATATCTGGGATCAGATAGTGTCTGGAAAGGTCTCAGTCCCACACCTACCCTGGGCTGTGACAGGTATGCAGGTGTGCTTGCTGGCTAGAGGACTCGAGCTGAGCTGTGGGCACTTTCCAGGGAAGGGGTAACCACAGGGCAATGTGGGATGAGGCAGGGAGGCTGGAGATGTGCTCTCAGTGTGCTAAAGCATGCAGTTAAATATTAATTCCTGCTCTTCCCAATCTGCAAGGCCGACAGCCATAGCTGCTCCTACGAATCCTCTGACTGCCTGGCTCGTAAAACAGAACCTGAAACCTTGCCTCTGACAGGGGCCAAGCTAGGCAGACCACCGTGGAGGCCACAGGCTAGCAGTAAGCCTGTTAGCGTCTTCCCTCAACCAGCACAGGGAGGCATTTACTAGTAACACCACCAGTCTAGACTGGCCACAGAGCCTTGCCTACATGACTAATTAATAAAGTACTAAAAGGAACAGATCGATAATTCTGAGAAGACAGAGAGGCAGACAGCGAGGCAGACAGCACTTCAATGGACGAGGAGAAGGACCAGGCTCTGCCTGAGCAGTATCAGGACAACACAGGGAAGTCACATGTCGGCAGGGAGTCACGCTTAAACACAGACTGCTGTGGAATCCGGCGAAGATCCTAGAATAAATGAGCAGTAGCAGGTCACAGGTGCAGAGCCCGCAGAGGACCAGCAGCACTGTGCGGGCCTCAGAGAGGGACTGCTAGACCCAGAAGAAGAGCGGCCTGAGAAGAGCATCTGGTCAGAGAGGGACCCAACACAGGTGCCCTGCTGAGCCAGTCATCACCATCCCTGTGCCCAGCGCAGCAGGCACTGTGGGTCGATGTACTGCTATGAGGCCTCGGCACTGTCATTGTCCCTAGGACTGTCCACACCCACGTGGATTGCAGGATGGCATGTGAAACAATTCTAGCACACAGAACCCTGGAGGGTAGAAGTAACAACCCATATTTCACTAATAAACACTTTTGTCATATTTACACTAGGTGGTTTCTTAAGGAAATAGATTTTTTTAAAGCCCTTTTTCCCTGCTTTTAAAAACTGTGGGCACTGCATGAGAAGAGGAGCAGGGCGCCCCTGAACACTCAATTCCCAAGAGCACAAAGGTCTGGTGCAACCCTGCCAGGGAGTGTGCTGAGTGTGAGGAGCAGATCCCCACTGTTCACTCCAACCAGGGAAAACCAAGCCATGTCCTGTCTCCTCTCAGTGACCACCCACAGGAAGGGCCATCGTGCACAGTATGGCAGCTGATGCCCTGGCAGAGGCTTGTCCACTGCTCTCACCCTTGCCACTCCTTCACAGCACAGATCAAGTCAGCGCCTCTGCCCTCTTCTCTGTGGTGGCTATTGACTTGACTGGGTTGAGAATTACCATGAAAACAAATCTCTGGGCATGTCTCTGAGGAACTTTCTAGATTAGGTTAGCTGAGGTGGGAAGATCCAGCCTGTTGGCCGCACCATTCCAATGGACTCCTGGATTGCGTAAGAAGGAAGAAGCTAGCTGAGCAGCAGCAGTCATCTCTCTCTGCTTCCTCACTGGGGACTGAAGGTGACCAGCTACTTCATGCTCCCACCACCATGCCTTCACCACCAAGATGGATTGTCTCACCATGCTGATCTAGCACCAACCTAAGGCAAGTCTGCGAAGTAAGACACTAAGTCATATAAAACATTAGGTTAGCTCTCTGTCCAAGCAAGCAGATTCTTCTTGAAATGACACCCATCTTCTGAGACTTCAGTCCAAGCCACATGCCCAATGGGCACCCTTCCCTCTGGTGAAGGGGAACCCAAGTGATAAACAGCTTGAGGAGACAGATGGCTGTCCCTCACCTGTGGCCTCCTGCATGGCAGGTGTCACTCCTGTCAGCAGACTGCAGGGCACTGTAATGTGACTGCCTGGCCAGGCTGACAGAAAGACTGACCAGGAAGAACATTCATGCAGACTTTACCCAGAAGCACATATTTTTTTCACACTTTTTCACTGTGGGCTGAGGTAAAAGATACACTCATGGTAGTCTCTACAGACACAGAAACTTGGGCCTCAGAGTGCTTCTGCCTGTTTCCCAGGCTGTTTTGCATTTAATCATGCTGGTTTTCTATGAAGTGACCAGCAAGCATCCTGTGACTGGGAGATGTCTGCTTGCTGTGCCCTCTGGGGGCTTGAGTGGCATCTCTGTTCACTGCTTGTTTGGGGGAGAACTTCCTTATGCTTAAAATTTGTAGGCCCAAGTTTCAGCCTTCTCTGAAAGCACTGAAGTGTCTGGAGGGGTTGTTCTCCTTCCCAGCAGTGTCTGTGTCTCCGGCCCTAATAGCAGAGCAAAACTTCCACAGTGTCTCAGGGCTGTTTGCCTCTGAATGTGGAGACACCCAGGCTTCAATTTGAAGACAAACAAAAGGAAACCAGTGATGGGAAGTAGCGAAAACTGAAGGGAGACCTCAGGAAGCAGCCAGGTGATGTCTGCTTACGGAAGTCCCATCAGAAGACAAAACCCAGGGCTGGAGAGATGGCTCAGTGTGCTTCTTGCCAAACATGAGGGCCTGAGGAAGCCTGAATCTCCAGAACCCATGTAAAGAGCTGGGTGTGGCCACACCCACCTGTAATCCCAGTCCTTCAACAGGGAACAGAAACCAGGAAATCACTGAGAAGCAGTACTTGGTGAGGCACAGAGAGTCAGTACAATGGCTTAGCCGCAGGTCCTCTGCTCTCAAGAGGCATTAAGTTCAAGTGGAGTTACGGTTCACAATTCTGAAACAGAAGGGCAAACAATGTCATGTTCACTTCTGGACACCTTGCTGCTATTGGGTTGCTCAGATGGCAGCTAACCTAGTATCTGCAGCGGCGCAGAGGACCCACCTCAGCAGAACCTCCTCAGGGGAGGAAGAAGGTAGCTGAACCAGCCACATGCCCCACACCAGCATCCCATGTGTCTCCTCTCTCTTTTCTCTGGGTCACAGGTGAAAACTGCATGAGCAGCATGAATATGGCCACAGTGGAGTTCTTCCCTAAAAACTTAGGCAAGTCACGTGTCCGATAAGAGACAAGCGCCTGCTCTATGTAAAGAATGATCTCAACTCAAAAATGAAGGCCGTGAAGATGGCGCTTGCTTGCCCAAGAAACCTCAGCCTTGCGTCCATTCTCAAGCCATCCACGTAAGATGGATGCAAAGAACGGTGTGTTTGTTTGCAGTGGCAAAAGGCCCTAATGCACCCTCTCCCTCCCCTCCCCAACACACATGTGGAAATACAGACTAACAGCAAGGGTTTGAAGAGATAGTTCTTCAAGACCTGTAAATGGCCAATAGGCATGCGGAGGGAGACACAGCTTCGTTAGTCCACAGGGAAACACCAACCAGAGCTGTGGGCTTGTAGGCAAAGTGGAGGGTGGCAAAGACATAGAGAGGTGGACATAAGGATTTTGTGAGGATGAAAATGTCTTAAATTCGATGATGGTGATGGTTGTATAACTCAGCTAATACTGAATTGTAGGGCTGGAGAGATGGCTCAGCGGTTAAGGCACTTGCCTCCAGTGCCTAAGGCCCCGAGTTCAATTCCCCAGGACCCACATAAACCAGACCTACAAGGTGGTGGCCCTGGTTCCCTCTCTCTCTCTCTCTCTCTCTCTCTCTGCTTGAAAATGAATAAAATATTTTTTTAAAAAAAGAATTGGCAGTCAGAAAGAAATGCCTCTATCCTCAAGTCCAGGAAGTCTTCAGTTCTGACTTCCCCAACTCCTCCATCTCTTTAAAACAAAACAAAACAAAAAAACGAATTGTATTCACAGTGTGTGACTAGGGGAAGTGAAGCCAGGCCTCAGTCCCTCCCTGGATGCAAGGCCCGCTGGGTGGCTTCGACAGAATTCCTCAGGTCCCTCTGTGAGTACACTGCTATGCCCCTTGCTGCCCAAGGAGGGACAAGGTACCTCTGAATTAAAAAAAAACCTAAGCAGAAAGCCGGTGTGGTGGTGCATGCCTTTAATCCCAGCACTCAGGAGGCAGAGGTAGGGAGGATCGCCATGAGTTCAAGGCCACCCTGAGACTACATAGTGAATTCCAGGTCAGCCTGGGCTAGATAGAGCGAGACCCTACCTGGAAAAAAAAAAAAAACCTAAGCAGAAAAAGGCCAAGTCATAAAGCCCGAAGTCTTCATAGCCCCGTCCTGCCTCCACCAGCTGGCGTGGGCTCTGGGCTGTGCTGGCCCAGTGCAGTTAGAGCCAGAAGAAGCACAGGACAGAGGACACTTTCAATAATGCACAGGAAGCCAAGCTTGGCCAGTGTTAGTCACCTAATGGAAGTGTCGAATTTCAGCTCTAACAAGCAAAACCCACTAACTGAATTACACTGTGGGGACAGGACCACATGTCCTGGAGCATCAACTGATTTTTAGAGGCCTTTCCTTCCTCGTGAGGACCTTGTTCAAATTCACAGGGACCCAATGACAAAGTCCTTGCAGTGGTGTGTATGTAGGCCGTCATTGGCAAAACCCCTTGTACACTGGGCCAGGAGGCAGCACGCACTTAGGAGTTTCCAAAGACAGGCGCTCTGCCTGCTCCTGCGCCTGCGCAGTCACAGTCCATGAGGAAGGAGCCCATGTGCCGTCTCCCCAGCACAGGCCAGTGCCCATGAGCACCTCCCATTTCACTCTGAACTGAGGAACTCACATGGGTGCAGTAAGTAAAAAGCTCATGCTCCCCACATGAGCACTGGGAGCCCAGTGTCCCTGCCCAACAAGCCTGTCCGCTTGCTTCTCTACCATCTCATCATCACCAGCAGAGCCTTCTGGATACCTGTGAGGCTGTTCTGCTGTGAGTATGTCTTTAGACACATTACTCCACTCGCTAAAGACATTGATCAGCCCGATTTGGAAACAGTCAATCTGGAAGCCATTAAACACTCACTGCCTAAGTCCTAACTTCCCGGACCCAGACTGAAATAGAAGTAGAAATTGTGACCACAAATGGCTTTGGCTCATCCTCACCGAGTGCAGCAGTGGTGGCAGGAAGGCAGGAAGAGGAGGGCACACCTTCGGGTCAGGACTGGGAGTGAGGAAGAGCTACCGCAGGGGACTGTAAGCACATGGGTATTGGAAGAAGCATGTGCAGCTCCTGACTTCCGGAGAGCCCACCACATGCTGACACACACTAGTTGCCTGTGCAGAATGGCTGTACAGCTTCCTCTAACCTAGGGGACAGTAGAGGTGGCACACTGGGTGTCACACTAGCTTCCCACCTTGGTCCTGAGTGACTTCCGATAAAGCTTGTAGATCGGAACAGAGTACTGCGGCTGTGGGCCAAAAGCCCTCACTACGCTGGGGCTCTTTGGCCACACGCTCATAACAGACACTACACATGTCATTACATGCGCATTTCTGCCTCAGAGACCTACTTCCTCCACACCCATGGACACTGAACGGGAAGCAGAAGTAGCTGACATGGTGCTCAGAGGCCAACTCTGCCCTCTAGCATCAGGAGAGATGGGGTTGACACTGGTCAAGGAGAAGGACACTGGTTCTGCTGCCTGCCCCTCCAGCTCCCCCCAAGTACACCCCAGTGCTGGAGTCACTGGCAAATCTGCCTGGGCTTGTGGCAGAGATGGAGTTGGAGACCAGGAGGTCAGTGTCATGTGCCCTGGGCCTCGTGGCCAGCAGCACAGGGTTAGTACATCGCCTCGCAGACATGGATGGCAGAGCTGCTTCAGAGGGGAGAAGGCCAGAGTGGAGGAGGAGGCTCAGAGGAGACGGGATGCCAGTACCCTGCCTGCTCTGCTTGCAAGCCTACATCGAAAGCTACATGCCCATGCCTACCTACCCACTGAGCAGCGTGTCCCCACACCTCCAATCTTGGCAGCAAGACTAACAGAACCCAGTGTGTGGGGAAAGCTCAGGACATGGGCTGGCGGGACAAGCAGTGTCAAGCATAGAAAATTTGGCCAACTGTAAGGTCGATGCCCAAACACCAGGGATCCAACCATACCAAGAACTGGACACAAAAAACAAGTGATTTCTGTATTTATCTCCCACGACTGATTCCTTCCTAAAGATGAATGAGCCAAAAAAAAACTCAGCACACTTATTTAAATTCACAAACAAAAACACATGAGTACATGTGAGTTTTTAAAAAGCCAAAATTATATACCTTCCAATTGCACTGTAGGCACATTTGCAAACCACTGAATATACATCTAATGAAGACAAGTGCAGGGCTCTGAGTCAGTAATTATGAAACACTGTTTAGTGAAAATACTGACAATTTGGAAAATATACACAGACCTTCAGAAACCACAGTTCAGCTGACTACAGAGCTGCCTATGGTCTACACCAAGCCTCGAGCTATGGGGACAACCACGCACAACATTCCAGAGCCAGGGCCAAGAGTCAGCTGTGAGGGTCGCCACCAAGTGGATTTGGTAGCGGTGCTGTGAGCTATAGCTAGGCATCTTGCTGTGTTCGAATGGTTGGCATGTACTAGGTGCGAGGAAGACTCATCTTGGGGCTCTAGTAAGGCGAAGTTCAGTGATGAGGAGGCAGGCTAGATGTGGGGCCAGAGACCCCACAAAGCAAACAGTGCTTGAAGAAGCTGCCTAAGTGAGAACCATGCTGGACTTGAATTCTTGTCAAGAACTTAAGAATATAAGGGCTGGGGAGATGGCTCTGCAGCTAAAGGCACTTTCTTACCGAGCCTGCTGGTCCAGGGTCAATTCCCCAGTACCCACATAAAGCCAGATCCACAAAGTGGCATGTGTGGAGTTTGTTTGTAGCAGCAAGAGGCCCTGGCATGCTCATATTCATTCTCATTCATTCATTCCTATTTGTTCTTTTGCTCCAAATAAATAAAAGTATTTTTAAAAAAGAAAAGAAGAATGTTAAATGTCCCCTGATAATCACTTGTGCCAAATGCATACCGAAATAGTTGGGAAGTAGACATTCATCCTTATTGTAACCATGGTGGGAGGTCATCATTAAAGAACAGGGAAAGTCACCATGGCTCCCAGCATCCCACACAGGACACTGTGGCAGTTGCTTGCTCATAGAGTGGCCCTTTCTGGACCCTCTGTAGGATCAGCTTGCTCAGTTATACATCCTCCCTATGGACCCCCATCTAGAAACACTTATCAGTGGAGGCGACTGCCTTGCTTTGATTTGGACCTTTGTGGTGACAATGTTACAGCCCAACCTACGCTTCACTTCCGGCGGAGGCTCCCGAGCACCACAACCCTCTTGCACAAACACCTCTGCCTCATCTCTCCCACACTTCAGGGACTCAGTGCTTGAAGAAGGAAGGCGGAAGGCAGAGGCCTCAGGGGCTCTACCTGCGGACTCCATGCTTGTTGTCACTCCTTCCTGTCCTTCCCTAAGGAGAGACTGATGAGAAGCCTATGTCCTGAGGCCTGACCTCAGGGCCTGTTCTGAGGGCAGCCACTGAGCCCACATGCTGTTGTGATGTTTCAGATTGGCATCCCTCTGGAAGCTGCTTGTGGAGGGGGTGTCTGGTACAAGAAGGCCCCCCCACACAAGCCACCAGGAGGGCTGACACGAGGTGCCGAGTCTCCCTCTAAAGACACTGGCAGGGCTCTGGGAGATTCTGGGTGAAAGGGACAGCCACATCTGGGCCACCAGCACACCATCAGAAGACGCTTCAGTGTCTAAAACCCTAATGGGAAGCATGTCCACATTCAGGCTGAGGGCCCTCAGCTTGAGGGTCAACAGTGAATCGACTACAGGAGCTCAGGAAACACGGGAGCTGGTGAACCTGGTACCAAGAAGGGAAAAGCTCTCCCTGCTCTGAGTTCAGGTGTTTGGTTTTTCTTATCTGCCTGGTATCTGGTGGTACCCAGGTGAGATGGTCACCTGGGTCTTTTCTGAGGTGAGTCCATGTTTCAGAACAAGTGGTTCCCTATTCACCATGAAAATATGAGGAAATGTTTCTTCACGTGTTTGAAGTTCACTTAGGAAATTCCAGCATTTTCCTCCTCATTCTCTAGGCTTTCTTAATCTTGACTATGTCATACAAACACACACTGAGGAATGTCAATCAAAGAAAGGGGCCGAGTGGAGTGGGTGAAGGGAATGAAAAGGAGGGAAGGGGACAAAGGGAGGGAACCCGGTAGGTACACCCGTGAGTCCTGGGCCAGGCACCACACCCAGAGTACCTAGGGACCTCACAGAGCCCTCTTCTACATCTCTGAGGTGGTATGTGACTCTGGCCAGCTCTGCCAGATGGGGTCCAGGCTAGTGAGACATTCACACAACACACAGAAAGAAAGCCCAACGGCGACCGCAGGAAGACAAGTGTATCCTTCCACACAAACCTCCATGGAGGGAGGGAGGCCAAGGTCAGCTCCCCTACCACATGTCTTCTGTATGGTCTTTCTGGTGACTGGTGAGGTGGCTTTTTGAACTGAGACCCACACAAGGTAAGCCAGCTCTCTCCCGCTGGACTGTTTTTCTATAGACAGCTGCACTTGGTATCACATCTGCTATAAAGAGAAATGATAACAGCTTGTCTGCAGAGATGCACACAACGAGCCATTCCGTCTGCCCTCTGTCCAGCATTCGTAGGATGCCTGTGACATTTATTTATACGACCCTGAGAAACCTTTTTGCCAGCTTTGGGTTTGTTTTGCACTGACAAATGCCGTATGTGTACATAGAGTCCCTGAGTTACACCCTGCAGCAGAATCATGGCTCTAACTACTTCAGGTCTGGTGAGTTACAGGTTGAGTGAGAGGTTCTCCAACTAGGCCACCAGTAAAGCAGGCCAGCAGCCTGTACCCCACATCCACCTCTTCCCCATCCAGGAGACAAGCGTCACTGCTCTACTTGTACCAGCCAGCTTGACTGACTGGAGCTCTCACGACAGAGGGCTGCCTTCCATTGCCACGCTTCCTAGGACGTTTCCTTTCCCTTCTAGAGGCAGAGTCTCTATGCAGGAGATGGATGCTAATATGTCACATGACCACATGGTAATTCTGTGCAGAGCTCGCCAAGCAGTCCTTCTCCGGTAGTTCTCATTGCCTCAGCTCATAAATTTCGGTTCTGATGTGGTGGAATTACCAGTTTTCTGACAACCTTTTCATTTTTGTATGTGTGGTATGGTGTGTATGTGCAGATGTGCTCATGGGGTCACAGAGGCCAGAGAACTTCAGGGGTCCTCTAGAACTTGCCTGGGTATTTCCCTGAAACAGAGTGTTCTCCTAATCCCCAGCAATTCTCCAGTCTCCACACCCAACAGAACTGGAGTTATGGACATGCGCAGCCATGCCCAGTTGTTGTATCGGAACGGAGGAATCAAAGGCAGGTAGTCTTGGGCTGTACTCAGGCCCTTATGCTTATGACAAGCACTTTGACCTGCAGAGCCATCTCTTCACCCTAAAAACATGTCTTATATTTTAATATTTCTAAAGGGAACATTATCTAGCTGACGGCACCAACTTCCCATTCAGAGAACATGGATTTGGTGGTTATGTAACCAATTGCCTAAACTGACAAGTGAAGAAGGTTCCATGAGGTAAGTTGAAATGACTTGTGGGAACTGGGGTCTGGGGCACATCTGGGGCTCTGACTCCTGTCTTGCACTGTGAAATGGCCAGAACAACAGGAAACAGAGATCTAACTCAAGGGGCTGAGAAATAAGAGGGAGCGTATCACTGGGTTCTCCACCTTCTGTCAGGGTCACAGCACCACAGCAGGTCCCTAGATGGCAGGTCCCTATGGTGAGGACAAAGGGCGGCAGCTGGAGCCATGCACAGGGGTGACTGCCTCCAGCCAGCTAAGCTATTGCAGGCCCACTGTGACATGTCGCTTTACTAAAAACACACACCTACAGCAGGCCACAGTGTCTAGCTGCAGCCACGTCTGTTGGATGAGAGCAACAAGTTGCCCAAGGCCCAGACTATCTCTTAGTAACTGAAAAAAAGCTGCAGAATGAACATTTTAAAACTTCCTTTATGGAAAATTACCTCTCATCCTTCCCAAGTCATAGTGTTTCAAATCTCAGCTAGATTTACCAGACTCAGGTCAAAGCAATCAATGTTTATTGGCAGGCTGTAAGTATACTCAAAACCATATTTGCATAAACGAGAGTGTGTGGAGCCTTGTCTCTGAACAAGAGAACATGGACCAGCTCATGAGCATGTATTAACCAGTGTCTGTGTGACATGGCTGAACAAGTCTGAGCTACTTTAATAAGCTGATGGCCATGTGAAGCACACTGCTGCCTGCCATATGAAAAAGCGCTGCACACTCTTCCTGGATCCCCCTTCCGGTGCTTCTGCCCCACCACCTCCATGAGGCAGCCTTGCTCCAGCCCTTCCCTTTCCCTGAACTGTACTCGCATGGCTCATGAGAAAGAAGGAAAGTCATTGTATCTTGTCTTCATTGGTCATATAGAAGAAACAGAAGTGAGGAGGCTCGAGTTTTGATGGTGACATGTTTGGGGAAAGCACCACCTCAGTCTGTTCAGGAAACAGGTGCTTCGGAACCTGCTGTGTAAGGCATGTGGAGTGCAGAGGGCCGGCTGCAGTTCCCACAGAGTCAACAGAGACAGGAATTAGTACAGCGCATCAACAAGACATGGCTGTGTTTTCCATCAGTTTTTTTAAAGTGAAAAGCAACTCCCATAAAAATGCATAACCTGTTACTAAGTAGGTCATAGCGCTTCTCTGAGAAGAGCTGCACAGGGCCTTTTAACTTGGAATTATACTGTGCGGTTAGGCTGCACTTCAGAACCCAGTTCCTTGGGTTCAATGCATGGAAGAACAAGAAAAACTAAAGGTTTGTTTTAAAATCAATGCCAAGTTGACGAAATGGCAAACCACCTTCCAGATGATCTTGGAAACATCTGTGACATGGAAAATGAAAGTCTCTCCCCAGTTTTCCCTCAGTAAGTGAAAGCAAGCTTGCTGAGCCATTTATGATGATGGAGAATTTTACTGTGTGTGAGTTGAAAAACTTCAGTGCCAGGTGACAGGCAGCATCACACCACTGCATCTGTGTGGCATGACTCAGGTCAGGAACGTGTACCTCTGTTTGCTAGGCCAGGGCAGAGCCTCACAACGGCCTCTGGGGCTCAGCTTCCCAGCACAGAATGGACATCAGATGGACCATTCTCTGTGGATGTTAGCTGCCTCACAGTAGCAACCCAAAATCTCCAGACAGTACTGAGTACCCTGGGGGAGAAAGGCAGGACAGAATCCCTCCCAGCTGAAAACTTCTGCTCTGGAGCAAGATACACCCAGGTTTAAACTTCAGGTCAGTTCTCCTATGGACAGCCACTGCATGGCTACAGGAACCTTCCCATCATCCTCCCTTGCCCCAACAATCTCCCAATCAGTTCCAAACCTAATGGATGAGAACAGGGCCTAGTTTGCTCCTGGTGGGCACCACTGTGCAGCCCCATATGGCAGCAGCCAGCGTCCAATGCCAAGCATGTGTCTCATTCCCACAGCAGCCTCATACCCCACTCCACCACTGAGGAAACTGAGGCACCGAGAGGAGGACTTGGCTCCACACTATAGTCTCCTTTCTGATCCCAGAGCTCCGAAGTCATGGAAGGCCATTGTCATGCCTCGTGCCCGTGGCACATTCTCTACAGGTAGGTCTGTGTGCTCCTGATGGAGTGGAGTGTGGAAGTCACCTGCACACCTTAAGGCATTTTCCTGTGAATCTTAGAAAGCCAAGGTGGCCTACAGACTAGACAAAGGTGACAATTACCCTGCAGTATGGAGCATTCTGACTACCTGTGGTTTCTGCTGTGATCCAATCCCTATGTTGAGAGCTGACCTGACATCTGATGACAAGAAAGCAGCATCTGTTTGCGGCAAGCTAGGCTATGTGCTAACCTGGGGTAAGTGTCGGCAAAACCAAGTGAACAGAGCCTGGGATGGCTCACCTCAACTGAGGAGAGACAGGAAGGACAGACAGGGACTACTGGCCCTCAAGGAAGCCTGCTGCATCTGTGGTGTGTGTCAGAGTGAAGTGGCCAAAGTACTGTTCTCTGAGCCCACCTCACAACATGAGGTCTGGTTATTTGTCACTCACAGGCCACTCCAGAGAAATGTTCTCCCTGATTACAAGAAGTGGCATTTCCTCAAGGTCTAAGAAGCAACCACATATCCTACATCACACGGTGTTCTTTCCAGATCCTAGTGATGAGTTTCTTAAGTATTTATAATTTACATGTATTAAAATAGGATTAAACATTTTAATGCATGTGTCTTGTCAGTAGAGTAGAATTCCTGCAGGTCAGAGAGCAGTGTTGGAAGGGGGCACCCGTCACACTGAAATATACCTCACAGCCAAAAAGATATGCTGCCAAAGACACAAACGCTTATTGCTGCAGTGTTCATGCAGAAGAAGGTGGAAACCTTTAAGTGCCTACCAACTGATATTCACCTAGTGGAATAAGGTTTAGCCATACAAAGGAACAAAGCTCTGACACCTACTATATGGTGGATGAACCTTGAGGACATTGTGTTGACTGAAGGAGGCCAGTCACAAAGGACACATAGGAATGGCTCCACCTACATGACATGTCCTGAGCAGACAACGCCACAAAGACCAAGAGCAGATCAAGTGGGCCAGGGGCTGCAGGGAAAAGGAATGGAGTACCTGACTCTGAGTAGGTTTGCTTTGGGGAGATGAAAGTGCTCTGAGATCAGACACTGCTGTCTATGTCCTAACCCAACAGCTTGACACGCAAACACAGGTACAGTCACATGTAGAGGGGGAAAATGGAAAACCCACTCCTCCGGTTTCCTGCTCTCCATGCAAATCTGACACACACATGCAAAACTTCTCACCTCGTCCTTCCAACCATGAAGAGCCTCTGAACACTTGGACACTGAGAGAGTCAAGGCAGCCCTGTCTGCATCAGTCACAGCCTGTGCAGTGGGAGAGGTCCCTTCATCATCCAGCTGCAGGCACCTGCCCCAGAGCTGCCTGCACTCCAGTCTGGGCTTCATCCCTCCCTGGCGTGGCTCTCACTGCCGTTGCATAGCCTCTGTGCTGCCAACTCTGCCACCAAGCACTGAGCCACCCTGTCAGCTTTGCCCAGGATAGCCCCATGGGAAGCAGCCTCTGGGTCTAACTCCTTCTGGAAGAAACCTTCAGCTCTGTCTCAGGGAAGGACACAAAACAACCTGAAGGAGCTGTCTGGCATTGTATGCCTTGCCATTTTCACAAGAAAGGGAAGGACCAGGTATCATTTACTCATGAAATTGAAAGCAGAGATGTCCAATATTTTGTATCAAATGAATATTACATGTTTATCATCTTGGCTCAAAATGTAAGCTACAAAATGAAAACTACAAACTGAAAATTCAAAAAACAACTCCTTCTCCAGCTGCTGCACCAGAGTCATTGTGGATATGTATAAATCAGACAACCTAAGGGGCAGATAGCACAGGGCCCCTCAGCACCCAAAGGGGTAGGTTCCAGGAATATTCAAGGGGTTGATCCTCTATGTGAAATGGCACAGTATTTGCACTTAGCCTACATACTTCCTCCTGTAGACTTTGAACCATGCTCTGTAAGCAGCTGTCATGTGAAACTGCTTATGGAACGCAGCAAGAATAAGCCTGTCCAAGTCAGCACAATGTGTAATGTCTTTCCACGCGGGTGTGGAGCCTGAAAGTGTTACTAAGCTGTTCTCTGACTCCAGGTAGAAGAGGAGCTAGCTCTGCAGATGAGGAAGTATGCAATGTGTTCTTTTTATTTCAAGTGCCTCTGGCAAAAGATGTAAAGCTGAAATGAGAATAAAAGCCAAGTGGTATGGAATGTGTTTGTCCAGCTCCAATCAAGAGCATGATGTGCCCTGGGGGAGATTGCCTCTAGAAACTCGCCAGGCTACTGTGGGAGGGCGTCACACTAGGCTTCTAGAAGGCCCATGAGCTGGCTTCCAGCTCCCAGGACAGGAACTGTGTGGAGGAGACATGCAATCATACACCATAGGGCATGAGATGAAAGGCATCATTTGAGGCAAAGAAGAAAATGAAACACAGTGACATGAAAGTTTTGGGTCTTTATCACCTTTGCTCAACAAACTTCCTTATTTATAAAGGTAATTTAATTTTCAGTAATAGTTCTAAGACTGCCAGACATCTGGCAAATGGCTGTGTATCACCATGTGTTCCAGAGCATGGCTGGCTATTCCCCACACCAAGGGACTAGGGATCCAGGGGTCTATCCCCACACCAAGGGTCTAAGGATGGGGTTTATCCATACCAAGGGACTATGGATGGGACTATCCACACCAAGGGACTAGGGATGGGTGTCTATCCTGGGGTTGGGAGATGGTTGTAGTTTGACCCTGGAATGTCCCTTCAAGGCCCAGGTATTGAAGCCTTCACTTAGACCCAAGCACTTGTGGAGATAGTGGAACATTCAGGAGGTGGGGCCTAATGGAAGGAAGTAGGTCACTGTGGATGCATTTCTGAAGAGGGTACTGGGTCTCCAGCCCTTCTTACCCCTCTGCTTCTCAGCCACCAAAAGGCAAGCAGTCTCCTCTAACATACACCTGTAGGAAGGCCCAAGGCAACTCTAGACTGAAACTTCTGAGACTGAACCAAAATCAACTTGTTCCTGGTTGATTATCTCAGGCATTTTGTCATTTAGGAAAGCTGACTAAAACAGGGATCCTCTCAAGGAAGGTATACAGCACTGTCCAGCTCCATCCGAAGATTTTTGGACTTTTCCTCAGATCAAATCTCCTCTGAGGGCTCTAGAAAAACACAGTTGGATTGTAGGAATCCAGCACAGCCGAGAGAAGGTTGTGATCTGAATGTGCCTTCTTGTCGACTAACAGCGAGACAAGGAAAAGAGCAGTGGCTCGCAGGAATGTTCCTGTGCAGAGCCTGGCAAAGGCATCAGGAGCTCTTCAGCTTGTGTCTGTCACCACTGTGCAGGACACAGAGAAACATACAGCTCCTTTGTTTCTTGTGACTCCCTGCCCCTGCTTCTGTGATGCACAGGAGCTTGGGGATGCTGGACTGACCTAAGTCCCTTGGGCTTCTAATATTTCAAATAACTTCAGTGATAGCTTCTGTCTGAATAAATAGCAGGTAATTGGCAAGCTTCTGCATAAAGTAGCTGCTCACAAATCCAGATGAAACTTAAGTTTGAAATGCGATTGTTTTCTAAAACATGCAACCAACATGTAATTAATGATTTAAACTAGCAAACTGCTTGAATGTCAACACTGCTAAAACTGGAAACAAGTTTAAATTTTCTTTTTTCCTTTAAAGACACTCAATTCTCTTTATCAGGGCTCACCAGAGAGGGACTGTGCCACCATCAGATAAATGCACTCACCTGTCACTTCCTCCACACATAGACTTGAGGAAGGTGCCTGGCAAACACAGCAGTGAACACAAGACCCTGCCTTTAACAAGGTGGAAAGGTGAGGACTGACACTCGAGGCTGTCCCGGCACACATCACCTATACTCACACACACACACACACAAACACAAAAAAAGATTTTAGCAAGTCTTTTGCCAATTAAGAGAACACATGAGCAGCCCACAGACAGGGCAAGGAACATTTACAGGCCATTCACCTAGACACAGCAAAGCCAGAAGACATCTTACATCACAGCAGTGTGAGGCCACACGCCACCTAAGAGACCAGAAAAGCAAGGACTGGGTGGGGGGATGCATGGCCGTAAGAGACAGTAGGGAAACCTTGTCTGAGCCTGGGGGGGGGGGGGTCGGGCTGCAGGCTGCACTGAACAAAAACAAGGTGACTGCCTTCTGGTACAGCAGGTCCACCCCCGGGTCCCTGGGTGCCCTAGGTGGAAGTGTCCGTGGAAGGATCAGCACCAACAGGTGTTGGTTTTGTGGGGAAGGAGTAGTGGGTTCAGAGAAAAAAATGGAAGCCTTGCTGACTTTCACAGCAGAAGAAGTCAGACACCAATCTGCCAAGGTCTAGAGCCTCAGCTTTCTGCTTTTGTGGCCTGATTCGCACCTATAAATGAGCTGTAAAGCTTTAAGCCCAGAGATGCTGTGGCTCAGAACTGTTACTCAGGTGACAGGGGAGGGTAGAGGTGCTCGGCAGACAGGTGCTTCCTCTTCCACCCTCCTCCACACTTTCTGGGGAAGCTGGAAAACCAGCTGGAAAGCTGCTTGAGACACTGAGGTTACATGAGGGGCGTGACCCCTGTATGGATGCAGACAACCCTTCCCCTTAGTTCAAGAAATAGTCTTCAGTAGTAAAAGGTGTTTAAAATATATGTTAAAAATAGTCCAAAGCTGAGAGCTGAACACTAAAGGAGATTTAGAACACCCCCTCCGAAGCTCAGGGAAAATGGCAGATGAGAGGGTGGAAAGAATTTAAGAGCCACAAGGTGGGAAGGTGTATCTGACAGACTGACTGGTGTGCTCATGATTCCACGGTGATTACCAATAGCCCCACCGAGGAGTGAGGGGGCCTCAGTGGAAGAGGGGTGACATGAGAGTAGAACCTGATGGTACGTGACCAATATACTCCATCTTCATATATTCAAAGTCCCAATAAAAATAACACAAAAACTTTCCTTAAAAGCAAAACACACACAAAAAACAAAAAAACAAAAAACCCATAGCATCACAAAGTCTGGGGTCTGAGGTAGAGGCCATCTGACCCTGCTCAGCTAATGCTGGCGCACCTAAATACAGAGCCTATGTTTGGAGTGCTGGACAGGATCCAAAGCAGTGCCCTGGGCCTTCGTGAGCGCAGAGGGAGCCTGGTGGTGCTCCCAGAGGACCACAGGGCACAAGGGGTGTTGGAGCTGGTAAGCCCTGAGGGGGGAGGGCAGCTGGGTCTGCCAAGCCCCAAGCCCTGCACACACTGCCTGCCTGTCAGTCACTCTGCAATGTTCAAGTGCTGTAACCCTTTGCAAACCTAGCAGCTGAAGGCAGGGAAGGCTTTCTCAGTAAGTTCAAGGTGCCCAACACCAGCTTGCTCGAAAAATTCATGCTGAAGTTCTAATGGCACCAACCCTGAACCATTAACAGTGTACCTGCTGGGGTGATGGGGAGCAGGATACTTCTTACATTATGTGATGGTTAATCTTGGTTGTCAATTCAACATGATTAAGAATTATTATGGAAACAAATGTCTGGGAAACAACTGTTCTAAATTACATTACTTGAGGTGGGAAGACTCGTCCTAAATACAAGTGGTGTGCAGACCATGAGTGTGGACTGAATAAAAAGGAGAAGGCTAACTGAGCAGCAGCTCCCTGGACTGAGTGTGAGCACTTGCATCACGCTCCTGCTGCTGTGTCTTCCCCACCAAGATGGACGCTGTGTACCCTCCTGAACTGTTTCCTTAATTACTTTGTCTCAGCAGCTAGCTCAAGTGCTGCTGGCTGATAGTGAGTGCTTAGTCAGATAAACATACAAGCAATCATTTCCTACGATCCTAAAACTGCATTCATACTTGTGATCAGCTCACAGGGCAAATATGTCTAGTTCATGGTCAAAATTAGAGGGCAGCACAGACTGACTTGGTAAATGTCTCTGAGCTGCTGTCTTGTCTCCAAACATTCAATCCATCTTTTCAATTTTGCCTTCCTTTCTTTCTGCATGCAGCCCTTACTCTTTTTCAACGTGCAAAAAGCTACAAAGCTATCAAAAGAGCATGCAAGACACTCTAAGAAATGCAGTTTCTCTGAAGATTGCCAAAACCTCTATTTTGCCTTTGAGGTTCTTGGCATCCCTGGCCTGAGCCTGTGTTTGTGGGGGGCAGGAGTAGGAGGGGTCCAAGTTCATCCAAATCCACAGGCTCCTGGGGTCAACGTGCTACTGGCCACCATCTCTCTCAAGACCAATGTTTCTTTACAATCCTAGGGGTACTAGGGGTTTAAGAGTGCCTTCCATAACCATTCCCCCAATAGGCTCTCTCAAGGATCTATTCTCCGCCAATAGATGAATCACTCCTCAATCTATCCTTGGCCTCAAGCACACACTTCTAGACTCCTACCCCGCCTACTAGCCTGGGCCTCCCAGGCTCTAAGGCACTGCAGATCATACCTTCTCCCACTGCCCCACCTTCCGTGAACCTCTGTGCCTCAGGGACTGAAACACTGCCTAGAGACACATTGCTGCTCACTAGCCACTTGGTCTCCTGGACCAGAGGTTTCCACCTGTAGTTACGCATGGCACTTCTCAGGAAGCTTGGAGCAGAATCAGCAACAAAAACAGGTTCCTAGGTTAAAAAGTGGGTAAAGGCTCAAACAGGTATTTCTATAAAGAAGATGTACAATTGGCCTATGATCCCTAGAAAGATGCAGTGTGGGTCACAATTAGAAGGTCTATCAGGAAGTCAGGGACACTGCGTGTTCCCTTGAAGGGAGCACTCACAGGAAGTCAGGGACACTGCGTGTTCCCTTGAAGGGAGCACTCACAGGAAGTCAGGGACACTGCGTGTTCCCTTGAAGGGAGCACTCACAGGAAGTCAGGGACACTGTGTGTTCCCTTGAAGGGAGCACTCACAACTCTGTGCTGTTAGGGTTGATGTGAACTAACATGGTTCCTGGCATCTCTCTTGGGTGCACATAAGAGGAATACAGCACATGGCCCTCCCCCACAGAGGGATGTTGAGTTGGCCAGATGGAACAGCACAGAGGAAGGCCTGTCCTGGCAGTAAAACCTTCCCAGCAGCATATTGAACCTGAGAAGGCAGCAGGTACTGGAGAGGGTCTGGGAACAGGAGCCAGGTGGGGATGCCAGCAGGAAAACAGCACGCACAAGGCCCCACCACCACCATAAGAAATATGCCTGGGTCAGCAGGTGAGAGACCAGGAGTCTTCCTGTCTGCTAAGGAATGGACAAGACAGCTATCTCTGAAATCCATTTAAGCTTATAAGTCAGTACACAGGGAAGTTACTCAAATGACAGCACGCTGGACCATGTCTGCAGAAGGGCCCTGTCAGCCAATTTACTGACTGGCTGAGATTTACAAAGTACCCAAGGATGCGTGACTTCTTATATGAAAGACGGTGGCAGACCCCAACCAGGAGGGGCTAGGCTGCTAACAAAATAACTACTTTCCATCTGCAGAGGCACTTTAGCTTGAAAAGCTTGAAAAAACCCACCCCAGAAAGAATCACAAGCAAGCACCACACAGGTATACCATTTTGCTTTCTGCACACCTGTGCATGCCTTAGGCAGAGCCCACAAATCAAAATGAATACCTGGATGAGTGATGGGCCCATTTCTAAGCCCCAGGTAAGGTCAAGCCAAGACCACAGGAAATAAATATTTTTCCTTAAGCCATAAAAATAGGTTAAGTTTACTTTCATAGAATCCTTGGCTAAAGGAAACTCCATCTGCAAACAAACCTCCCCATCACACACTCTGCAGAGACCACCCATACTTCAGGGAACCCACAACATCTGCAAAGACCCCTGCAATGTGGAGGACTAGGCTCTTCTACCCTCAGACTTCACAGGAAAGCACCAAGGTCCCAGAGCACCCCTGTAAAGGCTAGACCACCAGATGACCCTCAGCTGGCAGAAACCGGCAATAGGGGTTTTTAAAGGATCAATAAGGAAAGATTTGATCCCCTGTCCTGGAAGTATACCTCAATATACACAATGGGAGTTACCAGCTCAAGTCACTCCTGATTTAATATCAACAGACGGAGGGCTTCAATGTTCTACCAACACTGACTCCCACCTTTAACGAGTATCAGATATACTCCACATGCTGTAACAGTTAATCTTCAGAACCTACAACAATTTGGTGGTTTACAGGTGTTCAACCATCACCATTTTCTAATAAGACTCTTTACCCAAAAAGGCACACATCACTGATAAGCATGCACTCCCTATCCCCTCTCCTGCCCGGAAGTCACTGACACCCTCCCGTCTCTACGGGCTGTGTCTTCTGGACCTTTCGTGCATGTGGAATCTTACAGTATGTGAGATTATTTCCAGTTACCATCATTTTCTAAGGTGTGTCCATGGTGTCACGTGAATGGATGCTGTGTTCAAGTTCATGATACTCCCTCCACCATGAAGAAAAACACACTTGGCTTCATTCCTTGTGGATATCTGAGAGGTGTCCACTTTTGGGGCCGTGAATGGTGAGCTTTGGACATTTGTGTTTGATTTTAATATGGGTATATGCATGCAATTATTTTGAATATGCACTTAGGAGTAAAATTTTTGGGTCACATTCAGCTCCCCCCATTTGGGACAATCCCCAAAGTGCTCTCCAGAGAGACAGCACAATTTCTTCAATTTGTTTTCAAGTTATGAAGCTAGCCAAACTCTACAAAACCAGGGTGTGGTAGTTTGAATGGATGCCCCCCAACAGACTTGGGTATTCCATTGAAGCTTGTCTCCAGCTGCCTGGATACTGGGTGGAGGTGCCACTGGGCAGATCGAATTTCTAATCTAAGTGGACAGAGGTCTGAGCTCTGCCTGGGTCCCTGCTGTGTGCTGCCAGTTTTGCTCCTGCTGGCTGTTTGGTGGTGACTCTGCTTGGATCTGTACAAGGGAGCCAGCTTCTTCTGCCATTGATGGCACTTCCCCCTGGATTTGTAAGCTGAAATAAGCCCTTCCTCCCCTAAACTGTGTCTGGTGTGGGTGTTCAACATGGAACTGACTACAACACTGAGGAAACTAAAGGGGGGGGGACCCAGAGGCTAACTAACAGTCAGACCCTCGGTAACTTCCCCTTAGAAGACCAGGCACAGTCCTGCCTCAGCGCCTCTGTATGCACTGCTCCTCTGTCCCAGCTCTCCTCTCCTTTGAGCCTTTACACCTGTGTAAGATCAGCAGTGCCAGCCCTTGCAAAAATGCTGGACAGCTAAAGCTGCTTCACCCTTCCGGAAAGCCGTTATCACCCCCAGGGACTTCTCTCTAACCCATGGCTTATGAAACATTTCCTGCAGCTAGCCCTACTGCCCAATGGTTCTACCACCTCTGAAAACAGGGCCACCAACTGAGGGCCAATGGGCAAACCCATGAGCCTGTGAGGGACATATCACATTCAAACCATAACATGGACCTTAAGTAAGAAAGGGTCTGTCCTGGTGCACAGCTCTGAACACCTCACCTAGGTGACAAGCTGTGTGAGATCAGAGGATGCCTCTGGCCATTCCCAGCCCTTTCCACCCATCAAACTGTCATCCACTTTTCTTTCTATTTAAGAGACACAAAGGGAAACAGAGTGAGTATGGGCACGGGCACGCCAGGGCCTCCTACCACTGCCAAGGAACTGCAGGCACACACACCACTTTGTGCATCTAGCTTTACATGGGTACTGGGGAGTTGAACCCAGGCCGTCAGCCTTTGCAAGCAAGCCCCTTTAACAGCTAAGCCATTGCTCCAGCCTCCTGTCATTTACTTTTTAAAACCCTGGTAACCTACTTTCAAAGCCACCCTGTGAGGAAGACCAGCACTCCCAGTGAGCAGTTCTGTCCCTTCTACCACCAGCGCACAAACCGGAGGAACCGCCGTGTTTCATACTGCGGACACTGAGTCCTGGCGTTGATGCAGACTTTACACAGCGCTTGGTTGTGGTGGCATGCCATCCCAGGAGGAGGCTCTGTGTACATAAGACATGCTGATAACCAAGACTTTTTGTGTTCTCACTACATATCAAAGCTACCTACAAGCTTTAAGTAACTTTCTCAATAATCCCCACAGGAATCCCATGAAAAGGGTACTATATTAATCTTCATTTACAGATGAGAAAACTGAGTTAGACTTAAATAACCTGCCCAAGTTCCAGCCCTGTCTAAGTGTGAGCGTCAAATTCAAAGCACAGTGGCAGCTGGAGCTCCGGGTCTGCCCCTTCCCACTGCTCTCTAGTATCCAGGCCACACCTGGCTGGCTTCTGCATGAATCACACCGCCCTGCTTTGAGCCTGTTCAAAGGCACAGGACAAACACGGAATAAGCAAGTGCACACACTGGACACCATCACTCATGGGCCCAGGTAAAAATTCCACCCTCAGTAAGCTGTATCCATCCACTTTCCATGCAGAAGGATGTCACAGCTAAGCTACATGAGATGCCAAATTCTGGGAAAATTCAGAGAAATCAACTTGCTATTTGAAGAAAAGTGTCAACCTGAACCTCTGAAACATTAGTAAAACCACAGCTTGTGGTACCTGGATTTCCAGCATCCTTTTAGAATTCTTCCTTGAATGAAAAATTACTTCCCCAGGCAAATGTATGGAATCCCTTATTAGACTCCAACATTTTTTAAATATAAAACGTCCTTTTATGTTGCATTTAATTACATAAGCAATTTTAAGTCCTTCCTGGAAAGAGGTGGCCAGGCCTCCTTAATTAGTGATTCTCCAGCCTGTCATTAGCTGGGGCTTAGCCCAGTATCCTGGAGCCAAACACAGTTAGAATGGTGCTTCTCCGTGGAGGTTCAGCCTTGGGAGGATGTTCCCTGCTGTGCCCCATGACTCTGGAGGTATTCCCATGTCCACCTGTTGTGTGGTCAGGGCAGAATGGGGGCAGAGTTCATGTCACAAAGTCAAAGCATCAGTGAACAAAGCATAAATTCGTATCCTAAGAGCCCTGTGTCTGGAAGGAAGGTGTCCTGTATGCTGACTGTCTCTATAGGCAGCACTACTGACATGAGCAGGCGCCTGGCCCTCACTAGCCTCTGGCTGTCCTTCAGATTGTGCATGGAGGTGCAAGGACACTGAGGCACGTGAATAGGTATCTTTGATGTCGTTACTTATGTGTTGCTGAGATAATACTTGACAGAAATAGCTCAAGGGAGAAAAGGCTATTTTGGTTCTCATGAATCTAGCCCACTGCCTGGCCTTCCTTAAAAGTCTTGCTGTAAGCCTCCATGACCTGGTAGCTTTTCTTCCTCTATGCCTGAAAAACTAGCACAAAGACCGTGCCAAGTTCTGCTGCCAGCTCAGAAAGTGCCAGGCACCCGTGGACCATGGCTACGGTAGCTCAAATGGCTGCGGGGCAGACCCCCAGAGTGAAAGCACTTGCCTAGACAGCCTATTTCCAGCAGCACTTTCTTTTTAATATTTATTATTTGAGAGAGGAAAGGGAAAGAGAGAGAGAATGGGCACACCAGGGCATCCTGTAAACAAATTCTAGACACACGCGCCACTTTGTATATCTGGCTTTATGGAGGTACTGGGGAATTGAACCTGGGCCGACAGGCATTGCAAGCAAGCATCTTTAACTGCTGAACCATCTCTCCAACCCAGCACTTTTTATAATTACTAAAAAGTTATTTTTATATATGCGTGTTTGTGTGCACATTTGTATATGTAAGCATGTGAGTGCAAGTGTGTCATTTGGGTATCAGAGGTCCTCACCTCATTCTGAGGCAGGGTTTCTAGCTGTGAAATTATTGTTCTTTTGTGTCCCCAAGAGCTTCCAAGGTTCTGCAAAATCCTCTTGTCTCTGCCTCTCAGTTCACCATCAAAACCCAAGTGCTTGGATTTACTGAAGCCCAGTAGGGCTTTTTATGTGGGGTCCAGGGATCAAACTTAGGTACTCTAGCTTGAGTGATGGGTGCTCTACCCACTGAGCCATCTACCAGCCCACCATTCTCTTTTTAAAGGAAAGCCTTTCAAATGTTTTGCAGTTTTACACCCTAGAACCTATAACAGGTAGGGTCTTAACCTCCAGACACATTCCTACTGTCTCCCTGCCACACCCCACTCAAAGTGCATTACTTCTTTTTAGGGCACCAATCTCGTCAGCAGCTACAGCCACTTTGCCCAGACCTTCTTGGTCCACAACATTCAACATGCTCTTGTACCTTGTTCAGACCCTACTGCTCAGTGTTTTCCTCATGATTCTCTTTGTAAACCTTGTCCAAATACCACTAGCAATAACCACGCCACAGCCTGAATGTTATGCTATCTTGAAGTTCCTCCACCAAGTAAACTCATTCATTACTTCTCAATTCAGCTTTATTCAAAGTCAGGTCGTGGGCAGATGTAAAGAGAACGGCCTCTAGTCCAGTTCCCAGGAGTGTCCTGGTGCCCATTAGAAACCACAGCAGCCTGGCCTTCATTGCTGGCGTGTCTAACAGCATTTTGGTCTTACAAATCCCACCAGAATCATCCACGAAGTTCTGTTACGGCATTTTATGGTTTCTCAAGCCTGCAGCTGCAAACTTTCCCAAAATTTTCCCCACAAACCAGCTCCAAGGCCTAAAAACCACACAGAGTTAGACAGTAATGACCCCACTTCTCTCATACCAACTTTCTGTTTCTGTTACTTCTGCATTTCTGTGACCATAATACCTGACAACTTAAGGGAGGAAAGTTCATTTTGGTCCATGGATTTCAGAAGGTTGTCAGCTATCATAGTAGGGAAGGCAGTGAGTGGGTGGTGGTAGCTGTTCACATCATGGTGAACCAGGACAGAGAACAGAGCCAGAGCCAAAGGATGGTATAGCCCACTTCTACTAGCCAAACTCCTCCTAAAGGTGCCGCAGCCTTACAAAAGAGCACCACCAGCTGGGGACCAGGTATTCAACACTTAAGCCTGTGAGACATTTCAGATTCAGATCAGAAGTTTTGAAACTGTGCTTGCCTGTACAGTCAGATTCATAAGTAATGTACTGTGTGGTTCTCCTGTTGCTGGACTTTAGCAGTAAAATGAATTTTTAGAAGAAAGCCGTGTAGAGAATATAAGTTCTGGTGTACATGGGTTTTAAACCATGCTCTTATTGCTCTAACTAAAACAGAAGAGTTCTGGCACATCTCTGCAGTTCTGCATCTCCCTGGGTCAGATGTAAATGCCGCAGCTCTGCATGCAGGCCGCCATGCTGTCCCCTCTCAGGCTTAGCTCTGGGAACCAGCCTTGAGTGTATAGCCAGGCCTCCCCATGTGCTGTGTGTGTCTTGTGACAATGTGACAACAGACGTTAGCTGTGGCCTGCCATGCCTTCTCTGTCATAATGAGGGGGAATCAGGCAGCCAGCCAGTCAGGAGAGAGGGCCCAAAGTTCAGCATCTGATCCAGCCATCCAATCGGCTCTCTCCCCTTCTCTGGAGCCAGCCCTAGCCCAGACCAATCAGCTCTTTCTCTTAGCCTGAGCCTGAAGCTAGAGCCCATCTCAGTGAGATTATAAATAGATCCCTACCAGTAGGAAAAAAAGGTCTCTTTTTGGCTTTCCATCTTTCCTGAATTTCCGGGTCCCTGCGCTGGTAAGCACCCCCCACGCACAACCGCTTCCAATGGCAGTAGCTCTCTGTACTTTTCTTCTCTCTTCCTCTCTAAATATAATTTAAAGTAAAGCACAAACCTTTAAAAAAAAAAAAAAAAACCCTTTTTACATTTTTTCCCCAGGCCCATGCTCAACTCCCACATGGGCTCTTAGACCAGGTGGCTGTGTACATTTCCTCTTCCTTGGTTAGCGGACTTTCCCTCAGTCCCCTGGCTTCCCTGAATAAATATACTAGTTTGTAAATTATCCTTCTCAATCTGTGTATTCCAACTCTTTGGAGTACACAGATTGAGAACTCAGAGTTTGGAGTTTAAGGACTTTTCCTGCACCCCCAAAACCCTGTGACAATAATGGATTCTACTCTCTGGAGCTGTAAGCTGAATTAAATCCACTCCCTTCCACAGGTTTCCTCTGGTTGGGTATTTGTTCCCAGCAGCGAGAAAGTAACTGATCCAAGTACCTAGGACAGCAGAGTGGTGAGGCAGGCAAGAGGGGATAGGAGTACACACAGGAGAAGACGACTCTGGCTCCCCAGTGATCCATTACAGAAAACCATCTCTTCAAGGCTGTGCAGTTTTCATTCTACTCTGTAAGACTCCAAATGCTTTCACTGAAAATGTTGGCTGACCTCTGAATCAGGAGTCTTGGGGCTCTCTTTGCACCCACGTCCCCCTGCCCCAGCCAACAGTACCTTGCTGCACGAGAGGCACCTCCGAAACTTCAGCCCAGCTCTTACAACAGGACCTTGCACCTTGCCAGCGTGTCTACTATAGGTACAACTGTGCCCAAAGAGGTCACACCTGGCCGTTATCTTGGCCTGGGAATGGAGGGATGGCCCTTACATTCCATGCTTCCTCACACTGATACCCTCCCACCCCATACTTCTCTCCTGACTGAGACCCCCTCTACACTGGATGCACTGCCAGCTGCCCCTACATAGTGTCCTGGGTGCAGGCAGGCTCTCCTCCTCTTGCACGTGGCTTCGTCTATACCTACACCTGTGCCTGTTTAGAGTCTTACACCAAAGACATGGTGAGTCTCAAAGGACAGGTTTCTTCCTTGTCCTCAACAATGTCTGAGAGGCTGCCCATCCAGGCAATCAACATGCCACTCACAGATGCACAGATTACTGTTCAAAGGTCCACAGGCTACCTTCATGTGACCACAGTGACCTCAGACCCAAAGACTCCTCTACAACACCATGGGTTCCTAAATGCATCAACCAACACCACTTGACATACTGCAAACTTTTCCAAGAAACTAGCTGTCACACATATTGGATAAAGCTCCAAGGCTTTGTGTGTGAAGGATATTGTGTATGAAAGGAAAATTATGGTAAATATGTCAAAACAGATGAAATGATATTAATTTACACTTGAAAAATTATAGCAACCCCTCCCAAACATCCGAAAGAACCCTAAGTGTTTCACTATTACAGGTATATTTATAAGGATATGGCCTGACTCATACCTGGGTCCATGCAGTGGGAAGAGAAGCCATTCACCAGACAGCGGACTAAGATCAATCTACCATGACCAACCTCTGAGACCCCAAAGTGAGTCACATGAATGACCCTCAACTGAGAACACACATCTGCACCTACAACCAGTGTGATTAGGTTTTGTTGTCCACTTGATCTTTTCATTATCCTGGGTGGGTCTCTGAGGATGTTCACAAGAAGGCAGCCTCTCAGTAGGGGGCAGAATGTAAAGAAGCTCAGGGAAGCTAGAAATGAACATCCCTTCCTGGGAGGGCAGTGCAGGAAGGAAATTCCAGAGACTCAGGAAGCCATTAAGTCTGGAAAAGGGTTGCAAGACCCCTCTGTAAGGCTATATAAAGGGGAAGGAAACTTCTCTAGGCTGCTGCCTGTTTGCTGCTCTGTGTGTGTGGTGCTGGTGATGGGCTTCTCTTTCTCTGCTTGTACCTATGAAAGGGGGCTAGTCTCTTTCACCATTATGGAACTTCTCCTGGATCTATAGCTGTAATAAATTCTTTCTTTCCATAACTTTGCCTTGTTTAGAGATTCATCCCAGAGGCATATGGCTGACTGCAACAACCAGCTACCTAGATAATCCTACACTGAACATACCTCTTACCTACAGCTGGCCATCACTATAAACCTACTGTGAATTCACTTGAATAACCCGACTGTGAACATGTCTCTTATCTAGAACTAGCCAACTCTACAGGACTACTGTGAACCTATCTATAGAACCCTAAACTGCACCTATAGCCAGCCATCTCTATAACCCACCTCTACAATACTGTGAGGCACGCCATCTTCCCTGTGAGTCACTTCTGATTCATTATGAATGCGCCTTAAAAATCGGGTTCACCCCAATCCAATATTGGCTCAAGTGGCTTTCCAATCTGCTTCTCTGAGAAATGCTGGGGTGCTTACTGCACTTCTGGGCAGCCTGGGTGCATGGTCATCAGTGAGTCTGTGGTCAGCCTCACACTGAAGCTGAAGCAGCAATCCCCACATGGCATGTGCCTATCTGGACCCTGCCCTCCACCAGGAATTTGCTGTCCATTTCTCATCTGTCTCTGCTCTATGTCCACAAGGCTTCAGGGAGCAACACAGATATGCAAACAGAGGAAGCACCTTCCAGTCAAGATCTCGGCTGTCCAAGCTGCTGACGATGCAGACAACCCAGACTGGCTCTGGGCACTATCTGTTATGTACCACATGAACCTGCATGGTCCACGATCTGTTTACTGGCACCAAAGCTGCCCACCCCACAGCCATCAGGAATTCTCAGGACACAGAAATGAGAAAAGGGATAAACCCTCAGACCCCTCTAACCTGTAATCTAGAAGAATTGTGCTTGCGATTTTCCTATGAACTGTGGTACTAGAGATTTACTCCTGTCATGTTTAGGTTATCTAAAATGATTACCATGAATCCTTAAAAGCCATCAGTTCACCCAGTCTGCT
This sequence comes from Zapus hudsonius, assembly GCA_004024765.1. Lineage (NCBI taxonomy): Eukaryota > Metazoa > Chordata > Mammalia > Rodentia > Dipodidae > Zapus > Zapus hudsonius. The sequence goes on from PVHP010006636.1 coordinate 28,499, forward strand.
TCCCATCAGTTTCATCATTAACCAAAATAGAGGTGTGCACTATCCCCAAGCAGAAGTGTACGTTTTCCCTGCTGTCTGTGGAAGGGCAAGGCCATGCCGTATAGGCCTGCTGTGAGATATGGCAGATGATGACCATACCGGGCAATGTCATCTAAGGACAGCAGCGTCACTAACAACAGAGCATGAGTGGACATGGTACCTAATCGGAGGTGATACAGGAGCTGACTGCACCTGTGCATCTTCAGTGAGCAGTCAGAGAGCCAGGGAAGCCACAGTAAGGAGTAACACTCTCAGAGGAGAGTCAGTCCTATAGCACCTCTTCACATGTCACCACAGAGTCATGCCCAGAGATGCACCGAGCCCTGACGCAGAGCTAACAAGGATCTTCCAACCTCACAATTTGTGCCTTGAGCTCTGAAGATGGTCACTGGACTGATGTGAGCAGAGCACAAAGCCTTCACTCCGTACTCGCCATAAGGAGAGCACTCAGCGCACTACCTGCAGGAAGACCCTCTTCCAAGCCATGGCCACTGTGTCTACTGGCTATGCACATGTAGACAGCCACCCAGGGGCACATGGGGGAGGCAGACTGGGGGCAGAGGGCAAGGCAAACCTGTATTGACGTCTCATCTACCTGAATTTCAAGTGTTTATGCATTTGCTAAACCCATTCATTCAATGAACCAGCTCATTAAGGTAGAAACAGTGAAAGGAATGCAAGAGGCAGCAATCTAGCAACCTTTAATGACATATAGACGAGACTGAAGTGAACAGGCGACACACAGCTCCTCAGGGCTGGCTGAGCCACACCATCCTCTGGCCAGGTCTGTGAGCCATTCTTTCAACAGAGCAGCATGGCTCTGAGCCAGCACATTCCTCACACCCGTGCGTGGCCCTTCCTGCACAATGCCCCCCAACCACCATAGTACTTAACTTCCAGAAGAGCTGCCTGGGCCCCAGCTAGGGGAAAGCTTAAGGACTCCTTACTAGCCTGTAGGCACAACCTTGAACCACAACCCCAGTACTGCAGCTACCTAAGCTCTGAGTATGACTGGTGATGTCAGTCTAGAAGCGTACGCAGCCAAGCTGCTTTCATCTAGAGTCAAGGGGAGACCAGTGGGAGTGCCTCCCAGCAGATGGGTGAACTGCAAGGGTGCCCGAGTCTTTAACATTCAGAGGCAGGGGTCTGTGCTGTCAGTGTCTGAATGGAACATGGGATTCCCCTACCAGATTTAAACTGTAGCAGTTAGAGACCTACTCTTCTGCGTTTTGTTTTCTGTATTCCCAGCAACTAGCATAATACTTGACCCCGAGAGGATGCTCAGTAATTATGCTGGAGCAAAGCACGAATCCAGTCAAGCCTGCCAAGAAGAGCAGCGAGCTCTCGGCAGAAGCCAGACTGCGCTCACACCACAACTCCAGCTACTCCTGTAAGAGACTCGCTGGAATTAAATGGGGCTTACAATGTTCCACAAGGACTCTCTGGTGTTCTCCTATTAGCCAGGTCTGATTCGATATTTAAGGGAACACAGAGGAGTTGGGGGTCTCTGCTCATGGCATGAACTCTGAAACCTTTGCGTCAACACTTCAGGTATATAATAACTTTAACAATCTTCACCAAAGATTAGCTTCCTTTCTTAGCTCTTCAAATTGCCTAAATAAATGGATTCCAATTTGCAAAGCTGGGACAGCTGTCTTTCTGTAACCTGAGGTCCCAGCAAAGGCAGCACAGGCAGGAGTGGCTGGTTATTAGGGACACACAGGTAAGCAAACAGCTGGTAAAGAGCCTCGGGCAGGAGCTCACTTTCTGGGCGGATCTGGGAATCTGCTGGGAAAAACTCACAAGTCAATTAACATCAGGCAAGAGGTTCCCTCCTGTAGGGCCAACTTCCTCCTGGCAGGGGAGCATCCTCAGGACCTCAAAAATCCCTCCCCAGACCTCAGACTCTAGCAAGCAGTCACCTCTTGGTCATGCAGTCCTCTATTCTCCAGAGACCCTGTGTCTGAGGGGATCTCCAGGGATGGGGACTTCACCACAGGCTGCACCTCCCTGGGCACTGGAAGGCTGGTGTGCTTGCTGCACCTCACATATGAGCTACTCAGTTGTCTCCAAGTACATGTTCAAGGAAAGCAATGCTTTTCCTGAGTCCCTGAGCACACTGACCACATACCCACTTCAGACACTGCACCCCACGAAGCACCACTGTGAGCTCAGGTACCTAGAAACCCAGTCACAGGCAGGTGACACAGGGCTATATGAAGGGCCATGAATGAGAGGTACCAAAGGCAAAGATGGCTGGAACAGTGAGTCTGATGTTTGGGAAGGGTTGTTTGAGGTTGAGGAGTCCTCAGGGTCGGGACTTTTACACCTCCCCCCAGAGTCCTGCTTGAGCTCACCTATGAGGTCACACCATCACACCACCTTAAGAGACAGGCTCCCACAGAACACAACAACATTGATCCTGAAATCCAGAGATCCTGGAATCCATGGGGCCTGGCACCAACTGGGTCCAGACCACCAAAGCACCCTGAATACTGCTCATACCAGTGCCTCTGAGAGAAATTCCTGTGAATCGTATCAGCTGGCCTATGCCCACTTCCTGGACACTGCCACTGCTCCAGATTGCGGGGTCAGATCGTCCCAAGACTTGCACTCAGCACACAGTGGGAGATGGAGGCCGCTGTGTGGGCCTGACAAGCACCATGTTTACCGGCTGCCTGCAGCAGGCACCATCAGGTCCTTTTCTCTCTATGGAATCTAAATTAGGAAAGCAATCCTGCTCTCAACGCCCCACAGGTGAAAAAGCTACATAACAACTCATTGGGCCATGGAGGAGGCAGACAGTGCAGGGACCATAGTCTGCAATGTACAGCAGAGGACAGAGAGCCCCACAGCCAGTACCATCTCGGACACCGCCATCTTATGACGTCCTCCCCACAGGCTGCCCCTGAACCTTCACCTGAGGCTGCCTGAGACCTCAAGGCCAAGCTCAGGGAAGACAGCGCTCATGTAATTCAGCACAGACTGTTGTGGAGGCTTGGAGGCTTGGATGTGATACCACCCTGTCTCTCCCCACCTTGATGTTTTGTTCAGCTTCTGAAACTCCAGTGTAGCCACATGTACACACCAAGAAACCAAGCTCCATAGTCAGAAAGCCCTTTCTGTATCTACACTCGACCAACTGTGCCCTCTGCCTGTTTTCCATAAAAGTAACAGGAAGGAATTTCAGGTGTCATGGGAAAAAAAACCCTTGAGGAAGCAACTGAGCTGTCACTATCTATGGGAGCAAAATGATCAGACTCCGGGTGGTGAGAACCAGGTGTGGGAAGAATAGACCAGTGTGAGGGGACTAGCCAGATGTGGGGATCTGGCCAAGTGTGGGCAGCTGGACCAGCATGGGGGTCTGGTCAGGTACATGGGGGCTTTGCCTGGTGTAGAGGAAATCAGTCTGGCCCTTCAAAAGCTACCCATGAACAGCATGAACATATCCCAGGCCCCAGATGGCACATAACCAGAGACATGCTAACACATTCTCTATGGTACAGTTTGGGCACCCTAAGAACACTGGGCCTTCCTGGAGGGTTTGGTCAGCTGAGCTGCTGCAGAAAGCTCACATGTCCACCAATGGGAACGGATAAACAACTTGTGGTATTTCCAAACAGTGGAATACTACTCAACCTTACAAAGAAAGGGAATTCTGATGCATACACTAAACCGAGGATTTACCCTGGGTACTCCATCCAGAGATAATCCTGAGACCAATCACAGGAGCTCTCTGGAGTCCTCACCTAGAGAGAGTAAACAGAATGGCAGGTGCCCAGGAAGGCATGGGGGCAGGGTTAGTCTCTCAGCATGGACAGACTTGCATTTCTGAAATGCTCTGGAAGCAGGTGACAGTGCCGGCTGCAGACACTGGGCCCCTGAACTGAGGACTGGGGAATGGCGGAGGTGGTAAATTCTGTTACCTGCATTTTATCACAATAAGAATGCCTGCTGACTCTCAGAGACCAAAGAGAGCAATGGCACGTGGCACCCCAACCATGCTAAGAGCAGAAGATATACCTCCCGCTCAAGTTCCTGGAGTCTCCATCACAGAACTGCAGTCCACTATGAGCCATATTCAAAAGCAAGGGCTGTGGAGCTGAAAAGACAAAAGAGCAGTGAGACCACAAACTGCTCAGCCTCCTCCTCTGGCCAGGGCCAGTATGGATGGATGGGAGGGCATACCTCCACTCCACCCTGACAAGAAAGAGCCAAGCCAGTCACTACAGCTGTGACATGTGAAGTCCTCTTGGAAGGTTCTCTGTGGCTCCTGCTGACTACACTTCCTAAGGCAATGGGAGAGAGCAAGAGAGGGTGGGGAACAGGGAGGAGAGGCTAAGCATGCAGGAAGCAAGAAAATAGTGGAGGAGCAAGCAGACAGCCCCAGACACTGGACAACAGGTACACTTCCCAGTGACCAGACCACACACAGCTCCCTCCTCCTCTGCCTCCTCGAGCCCCTTCCTGGGAGCTCATAAAATGACATCCAACTCTCTCTGTCCCACCAACAGTCCACTACTTGTCCCCAGGGCTAGGTGGCCAGGCTGACTTTACTGCACACTAAATGACAAAGCCCCCATTCCACCTGGAACACAGAGACTCCACAAGCCAGGCTTTATGGGAGCTGGAACCCATGATGGCTCTCAAAGAACACTACGCAGTCACAGTTCATTAAATTGAAACAAAATGTTTACTAATATGAATTCTCACATACACAAGAACCATAAAACCCTGAAAAATCACCTCATTTCAAGATTATCCACATTGCTTTTATAATTAAAGTCTTAGGGGGAAAGTCCAGCAGGCAAGGCTCTTCCCAACATGCCAGTGACAGAGGTAAGGAGCCGGGTGTGGTGTGCACACCACCATCCCAGCACTCAAGAGACAAAGCAAGTTCAAGGCCAGACTGGTCTTACAATGAGTTCCAGGCCAGCCAGGACTACAGAGACAGACCCTGTATCAAAACACAGAATTAAGAGATGATGAATGATAAAAAACAGAAATTTTACCAGTGCACTGGGAAGAGGAACAGATCAAGGTCCCAGTGACCTTAGGCTTAAGTAGAGGAAGAAGACATGAGGCAGATCAGGTCAAGGTGCAAACCTGCCCACCACTGTCTCAGCTCCCTTCATGCAAGATGGCTGGCACATCAGATCTGGAATGAGAAGCTGCTCCAGGGTCAGCCTCACCCTCATGGGGGAGGGGAGATGTAGTGGTACCCACAGGTAAAGAGCAATAGCTGTATACCCTTTGCCTACTAGTGGTGAGTAGTGAGTACTCCTCAGTCCAAAGTGCTCAGAGCCACTCCAGCTGAGGCTCCCCTCCTCCCTCCGAATCCACCCAGCTCAGACCGCGAATCATCCACCATCCTGGAATGCAAAGGTGACAGGTTCAAGAGGAAGACTTGCTGGTTGATGCAGAGTCAAGGGGTGCCAGGCCTTCATCCTGTGTTTAGTTACCGTGGGCCCAAGGAGAAGTGCGTGCTTTTCAGCACAAAAAGCTTCTAAGAGCCCATGACCTTTGTGGACTGGTGAAGGTTTATGTGGAGGTAGTTCAATGGTCTAGCCTCTACCTCCTCCTCCATGGGTGTGGCTCTCTGCCCCTGTTCTGCACCTCCATCCTTACACGGCCCAGATCACAGAGGGCTTCAGAAAGCAAGCCCTCACCCTATCACCAGGGAATCCAGGCCACAAGGGTAAGAATGGAGCTACTCTTTGCTGTGGGTGCTGCTACACTTGACCCCTGGGGAGCCCCACTGGAGTGTCTTCAGGATGTGCCTCTGTGGCTGGGAGAAAATGTGCAGGAAACACCTAGAGCAGACCTGTGGCCAAGGTGGCACCAGCTTTGTGCAGGTTTCAGAACCATCCATGGCAGAGACAGGGCTTGAAACTCCCAGGCTGTCATCACGAGTACACAGAACTGGCCGGGAATGGTGACACATCTTTAATCCCAGCACTTCGGAGGCCAAGGTAGGAGGAACGCTGTGAGTTCAAGATTAGCCTGAGACTATATAGTGAGTTCCTGGTCACCCTGGGCTAGAGAAAGAAGACCCTACCTCGAAAAGCCAAAATAAATAAATAAGTGCATAGAACCACACCAGCCTTAAGGCTCCTCCACATCCACTGAGTGCCAGTGAATTATAAACTCCTTTGTCTACCCAGAGGCAGAACTGGGAGGGAGGGGTTTCACCTTCCAATTGTTCTTATCAGTCAGGGTTAAATTCACCTCATTGGCTGATCTGCCTTGGTCCTAAAGACCAGACTCTCCAAGGAACTGGGGTCTGGAGTTCAGAGCTGCTGCAGCCAGTGTGGAACCTCAAAATGCCAGGATGCCCCTAGTCAGAACACAGGGCCAAAGACAGCGTCAGGTCTAGAAAATCACCACCTGGGATTTTCCTGTCTCCTCCCTGGACTTTACTGCACACTAAATGACAAAGCTCCCATTCCACTCGGAACACAGAGACTTTGTCTGGTCCTTCTCTTCCCTCCAGGGAAATCAGAACTTGATCTGACACCAGCTCCTCCCCTCTGAGGTTTGTCAATGCCTGGTGCACCAGTGTATACAAGGGTGCTTGTATGTATGGAGGTCACAGGACATCTTAGGAGTCGGTCCTCTCCTGCCTACCTCATTTGTGGCAGGGTTTCAGGCTTTGCTGTTCTTTGCTCGGTTTGCCATGAGATTCCAGGAATTTCTCCCGTCTTCTGGCCAGAGGAAGCCTGCCAATTACTTGGGGCTCTGCTGGCCCCTCCTGCTAGGCTTTCTCCCCACTCAAGCTGACCACAAAGGTCCTCATCCCTCCCCCTGGTTCCTTCCTGATTGCTAAAACTACAGCAACGAGTTAATAAAAAAGTCTCTTGCAGCATGGAAAGCTCCCATTGGCCTGGGGAGGAGACAGGAAAATCCCAGGTGGTGGTTTTCTGGGGAGTGGCTGTGCCCTGCCTCATCCAAATTCATTACATCCTGTTGGAAAAAGCCAACGCTACACCAACCATCACAGGGGTGCCAGCTCAGTTAACAGGTGGGTTCATGCTGCGTTCAGAAGTGTGTGTGAGCACAGTAACATCGTGAGACATGGAGAGTGACTCCACCAGCCAGGCAAGCGTAGACACTGCTGCTGGTGCTCACTGACATACAGAGTGTATGCTGGGGGCCATCTGCTGTAACTCAACATTTTGCTGAGCAGATGTCTTTTCAGAAGTCCCGTGAGGTCTGCAGGTGCAGCTCAGAGGCCATGGTCTCCCACATGTCTGGCAAAGGAAACTTCAGAAGGCATCTGCAGAAGTCAGTCCTGGTGCTGGCACACAGCTTGCACCCTATCTCATCAAGGGGCTGGAGGCTATGTGAGTGAACTGTCAGCATTCAGCTACCAGGGCTTTCCAGGCCTTCCCCGCATCTCTTATCTCAGCCCCAGAAAACCGTGACTTGGGTGGGCAGAAGAGCCAGGTACCTGCACCCAACACAGTCTGTACCCTGCTGCTCAGCTGAGACTAATCAGACACCACCTCAGCGGTCAGTTTCTGCAACGGCTGGTCAGCACAGAGCCCTGGGGCCATCTGTAGTCTCACCCTGAGAGGCAGCGCCCATCTTATAACCAAGCGAGGCTAAGTAGTCCACGTGGGCCTTGTGACAGGAAGTGCTTGCTCTCTGTAGGGCTTGTTGGTGATCCTGAGCTCCTTCTACTCTGCCCTGTTTCCTGTCACCTTCCTTTACAAACTGGATCTCTGATAAACACCTTGCTTTAACACCAAGACAGGACTCTAACAGTCCTTTGGCCCTCTGAAATGAAATGTGACACACATGATCCTAAATTATCCATACAAACTCACCCTCGAGGTGTCAGCACAGACAGAGCAGCCATTCACTGACCCAAGAGGTAACACCCGCTGGTAGCAGGGTGGGACCAAATCTCAGGATGAGCCCTAGTGAGTGATAAGAGTCTTCTCTGCTACTATGGAAACTGTCCATCAGACTCACATCACTTCTGGAAGGGCAAGGTGATAACTCCAACCCACAGCATAATGAGCTGGCATCATGAACCTTTACACTTGTCAGCTCCAAAGACCACCAGCCACACAGCATCTAGCCAACCTATTGCAGTTTCTGAATGGATACAAGTGTTACTCAACTTTACAATGACAAGTACTAGTAAAGAGAGGCCTTAACACTTCTGAAACCATGCTGCCCTTTAAAAAGAAACAGAGCACGTTAAGAAACCTGGGCAGTTGGAAGGGGAGACGGCGCAGGGCTTAAGATGCTGCTTAAGCACGAGGACCTTTTATGTTACACCAAGCTTGGCTCTCACAGATGTGTCCACGCACATCTGTGACCCCACTCCGCAGGAGGGTAGAGACTGGGAAATCACTAGGGCTTGCTGTCGGACAGCAGCTCCAGGATGAGAGACCCTGTCTCAAGAAAATGAGTGCATGACTGATAGGAGGATGAATGATGTTCTCCTCTGGCCTCAGCATACTCGCACATGGAGCACACATCTGGCCACATGTGTGCATATATCAGACACACACCACACATTCTACACACATGTACAAAATTTATTTCAATTTTTAAAAAATCTCAAACCACCTATGATGGTTAAATGTTGTTCGTCAACATTCGTTTGACCTGTTCAGTAATCCACAGTAATCTTGGGTGGGTCTCTGAGGTTGCTTACAGGAGTGGGGGCCCTCTCAATAGGGGGCAGGATGTAAGGAAAGGGGAAGGAAATCTCTTCTACAAGCACACTTGGGAAGAAGGCACAGAACCCTATGGCACTCGTCCTGAGATGCCCTGCCTGCTACGCGCACCTTTTATGATCCCGTTTGCTGTCACCACTTCTCCAGCAAATAGCAGCTGTTCTTCCCTGGAGCAGTCAGCTCTGCTCACCACACCTGCTCGCGTGAGCAGCAGTAAGTCTTCTCATCATCCTACAAAGGTCTTTTATTTATTAAAACAAAAGTGCTCCCCAAAAGGGGAGCCCCCTCAAAGGTGAAACAGTCTGTCTTGAAAGCGCCCCCCCATCAGTCTCTGGAAACAGAGGTGATGGCGCCCACTGCCATGGGACGACTGAGGAGAAATGATTAGTGTCACATGACAACTCTGCCACAATATAACTACCCATTCATTCACTCATCCAATAGACAAATGCATCTTTCTAGTGTAAAAAATCATGAGTGAAGTAAGCTGAGCACAGAAAGGCAAGGCACTGTGTGTTCTCATATGTGGAAGCTGAAATGGAACAATGGTGAGTGAGCCTGGAGGCATGTGGGGGAAGGAGTCATGGAATGAGATGGCCACCCAAGTTGTGAGACAGGAGGAACAGACGAGTGTTCTCTCTCTCACAGGGGGATGTCTAGGGCTGATAATCAACTGAGTATTACAAAACAGATGTGGAATGTGCCAGTGTAAAGAAATGACAAACACCTCAGGTAGTAGACATGCCAGTCACTCTGACTGTGACCTATATTGGCATGAATTAAAATGTCACACTGTGCCCCATAAACAGGCAATCACGGTATCATCCGGAAATATTAATAAAAGTTGACAAATATCTTTTTTACAATCCTAATTTTTCTATTATGTAATTTTACTTCTTTGGCCAGATTATTTTCAAGACAAATTTTAAATTTTATTACAAGCTGGGCATAGGGATGCAAGCCTGTAACACCAGATGATGAGGTCAGGGCCAGCCTGGGCTACACACTGAGACTCCATTCCCTACCCCCAAAGAAAAACCAACTGCACCAATATACTGTCCTCCACACATTTGGGGCATCTCAACTGAAAGGGACAGACCCAGGGCCAATGTGCCTTCAAAGCACACCAACGAGCACCCATGACTTCACCCCATCTTCACATTTTGGGACCATCTCCGAGACCTTGAAAAACTACACAAACATCTAGACAGTTCGTTGGCCTTAATCCTTTGCTGGAAATAGGCTGAGGAAATCCTCTTTGCTCTGAGGCAGAGAGCTTTAACCTGTTCAAGCACTGTGTACTCCCAGCAGAAGGAAAGTCATGGCCACATCCCCCAGCATACAGACAGAGAAGGGGCCACCCTCCCATCCACCCACCACTGACTTGAAGTCTGAGCTTAGCTGTTCTTTGGGCTGCCCTTGGTTCCTGGTATCTCCAGGCAGCACATGAAGTCTTTGGGGCCTGGAATTTAGTGCCTGTTTAACACAGGCCCTAATTCCTTACGTTCAATCAAATAAGCAAAAAAAAAAAAAAAAAAAAAAAAGATCCCAAATTCAACAACCACAGAGGCCAAGCTAACTCCCAACTGGAAGACGGGTCATAACAACTACTAAAAATGAAGACAGACAATAAGGCTTTCGTAGCACCACGAACTGACAGTTAGACAAGAGCTGGCTTGGGGACCCACAACTGTGACGTGCAGGAGACAACCATGCTGCCAGCAGCATGCCCTACGGTCCCCCTCGCACCTCAACCCCACCTCCCTACAGCCATGTCCCAGTTGTACCGAGCCCCAACAGCCATTCCATTTACTAGAGATCTGGACCAGTGGCCAACGGCTCCACCCTCACTGAGAAATGTGCCCAATCCACTTTGTGACGTAAACAGCAGCATCTGTCTCAGTCAGTAAGCCAGATGCTGAGGATTTGGACCACAACACAAAAGCCAGAGCAAGGTGTGAAAGCAGGCCCAGGAAGAGAATGGCACCATCCATCAGAGCACACCTGGATGTGGGCAAATCACCTGTTTCACCATTTAAAAGAAAATCCTACTAAATGTCCGTGTCATGCGGTTTTCTCAAATTTTGTAGAATAAGTTGTATTATTTCATAATGTAGCAAGCAAAGTGCTTTTCCTGTGAAATTTCCCATTTGTCTGAATATCCAGTCTAAACAGGGCATTCTTCACCATACATGCTACAGGCTGAACTCTGTCCCCAAGTCCGCATGCTGATGCCCTGACCCGGTGTGCCAGCATCTGAAGACTGGGCTGCCAGCAGCTGAGACGTAATGAGCCACAGGGTAGAATTGGGTTCTCAGTCAAGTGGGGATGCAAGAGGGAACCCAAGTCAACACCTGCCGAGGGGACCTGTGCAAAGCCCAAGCTCACTGTGGCACTCATGGTCTCCACTTATGCCAGGGCAGGGACCAACACAGCCATTTATGTTGACAGAGAACAACATCAGCCACAGGGCAGTGCCTCACGAGGATTATTCATCCCTTACTCCCATCCTTAGCACTGGTGTTCTCAGCCATACAACTTGGATGCTCACCGGCTGCTAATCTCACCTGACAAGACACAGGACAGAGCCTGAAGCAGCAATACCACGCCTGCCCCTGCCCGCACACAAAGTACCACTGGAGCAAAGTCCTTGGACATCGTACACCTAGCCTGCCTGCTCTGGCTCCTTCCCAAGTGGACAGTTAGTTAGCTGACAAGAGAGGGGACAGATACAGGCAGCAGGCAGACAGCTAGGAAAGGAGCTCAGACACTCAGGTCAGAGGGCTCCCAGTCTGTGGGTGGGACAGGAGCCCCAGAGTCCTTGCTGCATGTGTGGAATCCACAGCTGAGGGGTGAGATGTCACAGTGTGTGTGTGTGTGTGTGTGTGTGTGTGTGTGTGTGTGTGTGTGCGTGCGCGCGCGCGCAGACCGGTTCTTCCACAGCAAACATGACAGAGGTGATCAGCAGGGACAGTGGTGACTCTGCAGGGCTCATGTGTCACTTCTCAGGGAGATAAGCAGTTTCCAGAAGGCTGCTGTCATCACAGGTGCAAGGTGTGGTGACGTCATGCCAGCAGTCCACCAGGATCTGAACATGGACAGGCACAGGACACATGAAGAAGAGGGTACTTCGGGTTATTCCACCACAGTGACACTGTCCTGAGTCTTAGTCACAAATCACTGGCTCTGTCCTGAACCTCAGCTGTCACTGCCTCCTTCACTCCCTCTGTAGCTCTCTGGTTTGTCCAGGCAGAGTTTTCTCTGGGAGGTCTGCCTGGCTCCCTGGCCATGGTGTTCTGCAGCGACCAAGCACCAGGATGCCCCGTGGGCACTCTCGTGCAACAGCAAACGTGAGTGGCTACACTTCCACAAGTCCAGCAACGACACTGAAAATGTTCACACATCAGGACAGGCAGGTCTCATGAAAGGAGAGGACCCTAGCACAGGTAGAGCAATCTCTCTGGGCCATCCTGAGCCCTGCCCACCTATGCAGATCCCTGAAGATATTGCAACACCACGGGCCAGTGCCCTCAGCTAGGATGCTTGATGCCTACTCAGGATGCAGCACTGGGGTCACTGAATTCACAAGGAGGCCCATGAGGGAAGTGACTTCAACAAGCTGAGGTGGGTGTTGACGCAGGGCCAGCCTGGACTTGAAGTGTGACTGGTAGATCCTTGTATGGTAAGGTAAGGAGCAGGGAAGCCATTAGGTTATGGCCTCTCACTCCACCCCGGAGAGGACCACGAACTTACCATCCAAACAGAGATGCTTCTGTGACGGGGCTATGGACGACTATTAATTCTACAGAGACTACAGGCTTGTGTTGGGGCTGTGGTGGGCTACGTGGGTGCGTAAGCCTTGCCAGAGAACCCTGGAAAGTGACATGAAGTGGGAGCAGGCTGTGGGCAGACAAAAGGCCTGCCCACAAGCACCACCCACCGCCTACATGGCTCTGAAAAACCCAGTTTCTCTCTGTAGATCACGTGTTCCTTCCTAGGGGCCTGAACACTAAGTGGGAGACAAAGCTTAGAGGAGGGGTCCTCCTTGCTGAGATGCCACCAGAGTGTCCCAGGACACTTTCGGGAGGTACCTGGTGGCTCAGGAATGTCCACTTTTCTCTACCTTGGGCCTTTTCTCCCTTCTGTGGGGTGGGGGACAGTAGGAACAGAAGAGAGCCACCATCCCCAGACCGCACATCCCAGCTTTGCGGAACACACAATTCGCTGGCTTTGGCTCGAGCACTGATTAAGAAGCAGCCCTCCTTAAAACCTCCCCCACCAGAAAACATTCCTTCATTCCTTTTTCAAGTTAAAAAAAAATGCCCTTTATGACATGACACAAACAGGAAGTTGACAACCCTCTCATGAGTGACTCTGGAAGCACCTGGCAGTGGACATTTGCTGGACCAGCCCTGCCACCCTGATGTCATCTGCCTTCTCCTGACCACTCAGGAGGTCAGAATGCTCAATGACTGCCCGGGGCCCACCTGAGGACCACAAAGAGTGGGACTCACACACAGGGCTGGCAAGCTAGGCACCATGGCATCATGTTCCAGACACGGGAGAACTAGGCACCCAGAAGCACCCAACATGTCTTGCCAGTGAAAACCCAACTTCAAGACAATTTTCTGCACTTGGACTATAATCCAAGCACTCAGGAGGTGATCGCAGCTGGAGCATCAGGAGTTCAAGGTCAGCCTGGGCTATATAAGACCTTATCTCAAAAACAGATAAAAGTTTAGGCCAGGCACTCAGTGGACTCCAGTCCTGAGTGTGGCCAGCCGATGTGTCCTCTGCTCCCTTGAGCCCCAATCTGTGATTCTGCAGCACAAGCAAGAGAAGCGCCATCCATCTCCCCAGAGTGCGGCTCACCTGGAGCATCACCCAGAGTGTGGCTTGTTCCCATCTGTCAACATGCAGTCCACAAAGGGGTCTGATTCTGACAGCCACAAAAGTAAACCCACAGAAACATGGGAAGCATTTTGCAATGAAAAATCAGTAACGTGGACAGTGATTTCTAGAATGGGAATTTGAAAATGTACCCATCTAAATCACCTTTCTCATAAACAGTGTTTTGATGGAAGAAATTTTAAGGACAGGCTTGCAGATAAGTCAAACATGCCACTAAACTCCTGCACGTAGATACGGAGGGAGAAGCACACACCTGCTCCCTACTTCACTTGAAGAAGGCTGAAAAATATCTAAAGGTCTGACCAGAAAAGATGGTGAATAACCACGAGGTGTTCACATGCCAGGTCCAGTAGCCCAGGCCACGGACGAGGGGACAGAAAGCCCAAGTGCCAGCCACACAGGCTTCACCTCCCTCCTCTGGGCGTGCAGGACCCTCCCCTGCAGCTGCATAGAGCTGAAGCTCACACGGGACTAAGGTAACAGCAGCGAGACACAATTAAGAACGTGAAAAACAACCTGCAGACAATTTGCTTCACATTCCTCCTGTGTGGGCCCAAACCAGAAAAGCCTGACTCTTTGGGAGGGGGACAGGTGACATGCCAGAGACAGGCCAGGCAGCTCAGAGCAACCCCAAGCCAGCACAGGACACATCTGAACAGCTGCTCTCTCTAGCGCTGGGGGTCTTCACAGGAAGAATACTACCAGTGCTCTGGAAAAAGGCAGTTAGTGTAGGCATTTGTGGGAGCTCACCTGGATTTAAGTGTTGGCAAGACATTCCCCTAGTGTTCCAGCTAGATGGCCAAAAGAACAGGACCAGGGCCAGTCCCCTGACTGCAACGGTCCAACCCTGCCCCTGTGAGTGACTCAAGAACAGAGAAACCCCAGCCCAGAGCAAGAGTTCCCAGGGTCACAGAGGTTAGCGCTTAAGAACAAATCACTTTAAAAGAAGTTTCTAAAGTGCCACAAGATCTTAGGAACCATGCTCTTGACACCAGGCATTCAGAGGGTGCTGCTGCTGTTCCGCTCCAGGGCCCCAGGTCCCACCCACGAATGAACTGAAGAAATCAGAAGCAGGGTCACAGAGAGGGAGCCCCTGAAAGGTGTCATCAGGAGTCATTCTCAAATTCAGTCCCTCCACCACCCCCTTCCTAGCCATCATTAATTAGGTAAGCTGAATTGTTCTCCCATGGCTTCTCACCATGTGATGATTTACCTCACCATGGCCTAGAACTTCTGAAACCTTGAGCCAAAATAAAGCTTTCCTCATTACAACTGTTTCGCTCAGGTGTTTGTCAGGACAACAAATAAACTAACTCACCTGACCCCCACACTTGCTTACTGCCTTCCGGTTCTGAGGTGGCTGCCCAGGGATGAGATCTGGGATTCTCCTGTCTGGCCCACTGGTATGAGAGACACACTGGGTCCTCACTAGAGGTAAATTGTGAGTGTGCGAACTACACTGTGGGCTGCTGAGGCCAAGTGTGAGGAGCAGCCTGTCAAGGACACCACTGGAGGTCACAGAGGCCTTGGGAAGAGCACCCTTAGGATAAAAACAAGATGGAAGGAAGGGCAGGTCAGCTACATTTAGCAAGTCTTAAGATTAAGGGCAACAGGAAAGCATGACTGTGTACCATGGGGCAGATGATGTCACCTAAACAGGAAGAGGCTAGGGAGGAGGGACCCAAGCACAAGGCAGGGCGGGCTTCTAGCAGAACAAGATGACCTGCCCCAAACAGGAAAGGCCAAGACAGAAACAGCAGAGCTGTGTGGCATCCTTAGGGCATGCTGTCTGACTGCGTTCCCTTGGAAGGTGCAGGTGGGTTATGAGAAGCAGGACAGCGTGGCATGCAATCCACACTGGCGAGAAGCTGTCTCACTCACCTAACACCCACCATGTGCAAGGACAATGTCCAGCCAGACAGTGTTGGCACCAGAATGGATGGACATTATTAACGGTCTCTGCTGGATGGAGGGCAGACCTGAGCTTGAGGAAGAAGCCAACCTCTCCCCCAAGGTGCACTAGCGGTGGTAAAGACAGGAAGTGGGAGTAGATGAGAGAACCCCTACTGTCGCCTCTGTTTCTTATGGTCAGCATCCTAGTGAAGCAAGCATAGTCCCTATTCAATTTTGCTGATTTCCAGTACTGTAAAAAATTGCTTTCTATTGATTTGTGTTGAAAATAAATAGCACTCTTACCTGCATTTAACTTGGTTAAAAGAGCATTTGTAAGTCTGAGAATTGGGAATCATCCATTCAGCTTATTTCTGTACAACATACAGCTCAGGCACCCAAGAACAGTTTGTATTTTCAGTTCTGGAGCCTAGCACATCTGCAAACAGAGGAATTCCTAACTGCAAACAGGACAGAGCTCTCATTTCTAGAAATGTAACTGATGATACCAGCCTCTCTCCCCTGGGTTATTATATCCAGCCTCAGGCATGAAATAGAAGCTTCCGAGGACTTGTCTCTAATGGGCAGACATTCAATAGGGCTCCACAGAACAATAGGATGGATTTAATGCAGCGTCTAGCTGGGCAGACTGCTCAGGAATGTCCATTTGGAACACACAAACCCCTGAAGACAGGTAGGGACTGAGCAAACTTGCCCAAATGCTGTCGTGTTAAATGTGTGCTAATTGGAAACTTTACAAATCCACCCTGCTGAGACAGACCTTCCATTAGCCTGGGAGTTTCATGCCTTGGGAGTCACTTATTCAAGTCCAGAAGGCCTGGGTGGTTACGTGGTTTCACTTTGTGTCCAGGAACTTGAACTCTGGACACTGAATGGGAAGACTTTATGTGGCCTAATGCTGGACTAGGAGAAGCAAGTCCAAAACTGATCATATTTTAAACCAGGCCTGGCAGAATTGCATCAAATGAGTACGTCTAATGAAACAGAAAAGCTCATAGTGACCACTGATGTCCATGATACAAAGCACCTGGTAATAAAAAAGAGCAGATATATATGCTTATAAACAACTAACCTTTGGGGAGGAGTTCGGCACTCCAATATAGCAATATCTAGAGTGTTCAGATGCCAAAACTGTTTTTTTTCTATTATTTAAATATATTTATATGAGTAAGTCAGGGAGGTTCAGGCCTGTAATGCCAGACACTCTCAGATGACAGAGGCAGGGAGGTCATGCTCAAGACTTGCCTGGGCTACAGAATGAGTTCAAGTCAGCCTGGGCAGCTTATCCAGACCTTGTTGCAAAACAAAAACAACAAGAGGGCTGTAGCTCAAACTTGTCCAACATGCATGAGGCCCTGCCTGGGTTCAATCCACAAGTGGAAGAAATGATACCCAAGTGCCCTGCTTGTTTCCTGCGGGCAGCAAGGAAAGCCTTCAGATGTGGTGGCTTGCAATCTTAGAACACTAGCTATGTGCTGGAAAGCACAGCTACAGAAGCACACAGAAGCTTTAAAAGGTGTAGCAAAACCTATCTACCCGCATAAACCTGTTACACACACATGACAAGAAGGTAAAGGAAAATCAGATCCCCTCTGCATGAACCAGGAAGGCAGCGGGGTGAGCGATCCAGCAAAGGGCTGGCCTAGGAAGCTGCCCTGAATAACCTCTAATGCCAAAGGTAGACAGCAGCAGCTCCTGCTTGGTGCAGTGGTGCCCACACCTGCAAGTCTTTGCCTTCCATGTTGCTCTGCATGGAGATGCTTCTCTGAACTCTCATAGGCAGTCTGTCTTCTCTTTCTGAGCTCACCAGAGGCCTGGACCACCCTAGCAGCAAATGATGGTGAGCTAGGCCCCGCTCTTAGCCCTTTCCTGAACTAACTACTCAATCCTCTGGTGACTCCATGCTCAAGTCCCTCTTACCTGAGAGAAGAGCACTGGGGCAAGATAAAAATCAAGCCACCTGTTCCAGTTACACCACTCTACAAGTGGGAGAGGCAGCCTCCCACAGCTCTGCAGGTCACCCACGAGGCTATGAAGCTCCTTTCACAAGATCAACTATCAGAACCCTCCCTTCCCACCTCACATCTCTAAGAGGGCTCAGGGTTAAAGGCCCTTGTTTGCAAAGTCTGATGGCCCAGGTTCAGTCCCCAATAAAGTCAGATGCAAAATGTGGCTGGCATATGCATGTGAAGTTCATTTGCAGAGGCAGGAGGCCCTGGCACACACATACTCTGTCTCTCTCAAATAAATAAGTAAAAAAAAAATTAAAAATATTTTTAATAATTTGTTTTTGTTTTTCAAGGTAGGGTCTCACTCTAGCCCAGGCTGACTTGGAATTCACCATGTAGTCTCAGGGTGGCCTCAAATTCACAGTGATCTTCCTATCTCTGCCTCCGGAGTGCTGGGATTAAAGGCATGTGCCACCATGCCCAGCTTAAAAAAAAAAAAAGATTTTTAAGGTACAATGTGTGACTCTAACTACCTCATCACACCTCATGGTGTGTGAACATTGTGTCACTAGTAAGCACCTCTACAAGGCCATGACCACCAAAATGTCCAGTGATTCGTACTTTGGGGTGTAATGGCCTAACCTGGAGAGAAGTCTCTCATCCACCTGCCTGCATTATTGGTCTAGAAAAGGCCAGAACAAATGCGATGTTTTCTAAGCTCTGTCAGCTTCCTCTTTGCCACCTCAGGCCTCAGAGGAAGCTGGGCTGCCTTCTGGGTCCCAGGAATCCTGACTGTGAAGAGGAAGGAAAGAGGGTACAAAGGCTCATTTTTGTAGAACAAACTGCATAAGGAAACCATGAAAAGACATGAAGATTCAATCTTAATAAGGCTTTTTTTTTCTCTAACAAATGGAAATATAATTTCATTCCACATACTAGAAGATAACCAAATTATAAGGCAGATCATGACTGCTTCTGGACAAATAGAATTAGCGTCCTACCACAGACATGAGCGTAAAACCATAGCTATGAATGTGTGAGCACAGGAATATGGTGGAGCCCAATCAGAGCATTTAAACATGGGCAAAAATGACAGGATCCCGTGGCTGGCACTCTAGACACAGATAACTTAAATAGTAGAAAACTTCACTTAAGACTACCCGCCTCCTTGACTTAAAAAATGTAATTTCAAAAGTGTGATAGCATAGCGAAAAGGAATTTTAAAAGGAAATACTTAATTTTTTACCTAGATAGGGAGGAATGCCTGGGAAGCAGGAGACACTTAAGGAAGTAAAAGCACCCACTTGGGACAGATGTGTACCCCCCACACCAGGACTGGGAAGTCAGCAGGCCTGGAGGGGGTCCCTACATGGTGGAGGAACACTCAGCCTCTGCTTCCCATGGACACAGGCAGCACCCTCCCCCCTCCTTGTATCATCTAATCAAAATATGAGAGTTGGAAGGGAACTGAATTGACAAGAGAAACAGTGAACACATCTTCATCAAAGGCTCTGTCCATGCCCCCTTTCTCCTTTCCCTCCCAGGAAGCCGAAGCAGGACAATAGCCCTAAGCGCCTGGGAGGCACAGCAACCTGCCCTAGGAAGCAGTCCTGTAGCCATGCAATGCCCTACGGCAGGGCCCCTGGGTCTTCATAACCTACGGCTGTGTGGGGGCCTCACATTCCGCAGTGGACTTGGAAGTCTCCCCACCCAGGCTCTGGAGGCCATCAGTTCGGTAAACCCAAGGAGGGCAAAGGGCAGAAGTGTCATTCCACTCAACAAAAAATCCACATTTCCCGCCCAAATCTCCCCCTCGGAGGAGTCGGGAGAGGTGGGGGGGGTCGTCCCTCTACATCTAACTGGCGCCCAGCGCGCGCTCCTCGAACCTGTGCCCGCCGGAGCCAGCTGCGGGACCGTGGGGCCTTCCTGAGCCAGGGTTAGACCCTCGCCCCGGCACACCCCCGTCCGCCAGGGCCACCCCGGGGTCCCGGGATGCACGCTCGGTCCCTGCCCGCGCGGCGGCGTCCGGGGCACCGGGAACTGCTCACTCGGATCGCACCGGCTACTTGGAGGCGGAGATTCCAAACTTCACTCGGGACTCTCGACGGGTGCCGGACCCCGCGCGGGCGGGCGGGCGGGCGCGCCTCACCAGTCCCGGTCCTCCCGGACGCGCCCCTCGGGGATGCCCGGCGGCGCACGGAGCCCCGGGGACCCGGACCCCCGACCCAGCCCCCAGGAGCACTCACGTATCTGCGCACGAGCGTCCGCAGCACGCTGCAGTCCATGGCCGCGGCGCTCCGGCCCGCGCCCGGCTCCGCGCGCCCCGGGGCTGCGGGCGTCCGGGGCAGCCGCCCCCCGCCCGGTCACGGCCTGGGCGGCGCGGGGGGCGGCCGCGGCCCCTCCGCGCTCATGCCCGGCCACCGGCGGCCAGGGGACGCGGCCCGCGCGCGGGCGGAGGCTCGGCAGCGCCCGGCGAGGCTCCCGTCGGGCCGGCGCGGCCTGCGCTCGCGGCTCGGCGCCCGCTCCTCCCGCGGCCGCCCCCCGCGCCTCGGAGCCGGCTCTGCCCCGCTGCGCCCGGCGCGTCACGGGCGCGAGTGAGCATGCGCGCGCGCCGAGCCCCCGCCCCGCGCGCGCGCCCCGCCCTCCGCCCTCCGCGCCCGCCTCCCGCCCGGCGGGCCGCGAGCTGCGCCCGGACCCGGCTGCCCCCGCGTGGCCTCGGCCCGGCGTCAGCCTCCCTCTGTCCCCGGCCTCCGGGCAGCCTCCTCGGAGGGCCGCCCCTTCCTGCCCGAGGGCACCTGCTCCCGGGCCTGGGGCGCCGGCGCGGGGACCAGGCGGGAGGGCCAGCCTGGCCCTGGCCCCGCGCCACCGCCCCGGACTTTGCCTGATGTCAAGCCGAGGCTAGCTCTCATCTGGACTGAACTCAGCCACCGTATCCCGCACCCCAGGTCCAGGGCAGCTCTCTGCTGACCAGGGGTCAGCCTGGCACAGGATGGACACGTGCCACGCCCCCTGAGTCGGCCTCAGGGGTTGGCCGTGGACTAGGTAGGGCCGCAGGCTCTGGAAAGCGCCTCACCTGGGGGCGCGATCCGTGGCTGGAAGAGTTGGTACGGACCCCTCTGGACTGCACCTGTGGCTAGTAGTGAGGGAGCGAGAAGTGGCAACAAAGGGGACCAACCAACTCACTGATTATCCGTTTTCCACGCAACCTCTCCCCGCACCCCACCTTGCTCTGTGCTGGGCAAGTGCAGGGTTCCCACCAGCTGCAGAGCAGACGCTGCGGGGGAAGGTGCTTTTCTGGCTTTGCCCTGGGCCTGGTGGTGTCCTGTTCCACAGGGACAGTTGCTTTGTTGACCACACCCCTTGCTGTTGCATGGACTTCCCACGCGACTCTGGGAATGGCAGACCCCCATGACTGAAGCCTTCCTCTCTACTAGTTCGCATTGGGCACCTTTTTTCAGGGCCCAGGGTCCCTTCAGCACCTCGCCGATGCCCCGGTGAGGCTCTGCTGTCTACCAAGGCCCGGCTGCTACCCAGATGTTAGGCTTCATCTGGAGTGGGTGGGCTTTGACCAGATCTGCGTGGGCACTGGATAAAAGCGCTCTGCTTGTGGAATATCTGTTTTAGTCAGGGGCAAGTGCTTGCGCTTTCTCTCTCTTTGAGGTAGGGTCTCACTCTTTAGCCCAGGCTGGCTTCAAATGCACCAGCTCTGCCTCAGCCTCCATACTGCTAGGACTACAGGCAAAAGCCGCCATGCCCGGCTAAAGTGTTCTTATACTGTAACAGACCTTCCAGCAGGAAGGACTTCTTATCCTCTTCCTCCAAGTCTCCTCTTTCCCTGGTTGCGGATAAACTATGTCACTTTAGCCCATCTCCGTAACTCCAGTTTTCTTTATTTATTGAATAAATAGCTGGCTTAATCCAAAATGAAGAATCCTGAGAGGAAATGTGCTGGGGGGGGGGGGTTGGAAAGATTCCTTCACTCTTACTCTTTATTTTTATTTTATTTTATTATTTGCTTTTGAGACATTGTCTTACTGTAGCACAGACTAGAACTTGGCCTTGAAATCAAGGCAATCCTCCTACTTCAGCCTTCCGAGTGTTGGGATTAAGGGCATGAGCCACCATGCCTGGCTCTCCCTTACTTTTGTTTGTTTGGTTGGTTGGTTGGTTGGCTTGATTTTTTGAGGTGAGCTCAGGCTGACCTGAAATTCACTATGTAGTCTCTGGGTGGCCTCAAACTCACAGAGATCCTCCTACCTTGGCCTCCCAAGTGCTGGGATTAAAGGCGTGCCCAGTTTTCTCTTAAAAAGGACTCAAAGCAAATTCGTCCCTTTCCCTGAGGAATGCCTGGTGTTTTGCAGACTTCCTCAGAGTTGAGAGGAGACAGCCAGAGGAACATCTTCATGCTGGGGAGAGGAGTGTGGGCAGTGGGAAGAGCTTGGGTCCTTCATGATGAGTTCATAGCACCCTTAGCATCCTACTGCATCCCAAGCAGGACTTTGTTAGAGTTTCATGCAGCCTGTTCAAGCCAGTGAGCTGGATTTGCTTTTACCATCAGATGTTAGCACTCCAACTTTCAACCTATGAAAACAAATTAGTTAGACTTTTAGTGAATGTGACAGAAGCCTTAACTCAACCTGTGAACCAGTTAATCATCACTGTGTGACAAACCAGCAGGGAGTGAGCCTCAGCCAGGGCACCACAGCTTGGCGGGTGGCTTTTCTGCTCGCCCTGGAGTTGGCTGGGAGTCTCCAGGCTGCTGCATCCTTCTGGAGGCTCAGCCAGGGCTGGCAGGTCCCTGTGGCTCTGGCCACATGCCCAGTGTCTTCACCTGTGGGTGGGAACTGGGAACAGGTTGCTCTTCTCTTCAGGAGATTTCTCACAACTCAGTGGTCTGGCCTAGCTGTGGTGGTTTGAATGTGAACTGTACCCCTTAGCCTCATGAGTTTGTTATTGCTTAATCCTCAGCTGGTGGAGCCTTTGGGAGGTGGATCCTTTCTGGAGGCCAGCATTGAGGGTTATTATCCCATCTCCACTGGGTGTTCATAGCTCGGCTTGCTCTTGCTGCTTCCTCCCTGCTAGGATGATGTGTGTCATGTACTATAACTTTCCTTCCATTAGCAGCTTCTGGTCACGTGCTTTATTCCACCAATAAGAATGTCACTGCTACACTGGGCTTCTTCCCACAAGGTCAAGGTGGATACTACATAGCCTCTAGTGATTGGTTCACAGCCCCAGAACGTTCTCCAGCCACACTTGGTTGGAGAAAGTGTGATCCAAGGTTAGGCCGTGTTCAAGGTTAAAGAGAAGTAGGTTTCATTTCCCAATGGACGGAGGGGCAAACTGGGATAGAGAGCTTGGAAGGGTTACTCCTGTAAATAATCTACCCAGACTAGCTAAATAATCATGGAATGTGTTGGCACTTGTAAGCCTAAAAGTGAAATGATGGCCAGAAACTCCAGGCTACATGTTTCTGGCATGTTCAGGGGAAAGACAAGCTTCACTCTAATTGGGCCAGCCAACTCATTGAGCTATTTCCTGGCCAATGAGTCACAGGATAGCAAAACCAGGAGTCTGATGACTTAGGCCCTGGCCATGCAGAACTTGCTAGTAAGTACCTAAAGAAAATGGTTATCATAATCAGCATCAGGTGGTGAGGACCTACCCTGGTCACTAGCAGATCACAACGGCAGTATATTCATGAATGAAGCAAATCCCAAAACAAATCAAATTGTACATGTGCAGCTGGAAGATTCCTGCTACACCCATGCCCACACCTCCACCTCCACACAACCTCACAAACACTTGTCTTTCACACTTTCCTAAGCAGAAGGGAATGATGAAAGCAAACACCTTGGATTATTGGCTCCTACGTGAGAAAGACCAGAAAAGTAGAGTGGGGAAAATGGTCTTGGACTGGGAGAT
The DNA here is from genome assembly GCA_004024765.1 of Zapus hudsonius. NCBI lineage: Eukaryota > Metazoa > Chordata > Mammalia > Rodentia > Dipodidae > Zapus > Zapus hudsonius. The sequence continues at coordinate 51,927 of PVHP010006636.1, forward strand.
AGCTCAATCCGCAAAGGGCTTGCCCCACAGGCAGCAGGGCCTGTTTGATCCCCAGAACCCATGTAAAATTGCCAAGTATGGTGGAGCACTCTTGTAATCCAGCACTGCGGAAGGTGGAGACTTGAGAAACCCTGGGGTTTGCTGACCAGGCAGTTTAACCTTACTGGGAAGTTCCAGGCCAATGAGAGAGCCTGTCTCAGAGGCCTTTGCACACGTACATGCACATCCACACACTTGTGCACCTGCATACATACACACATGAACATACATGCACATGCAAGAAAACTAAGGTCTTCTGGTAAAGATGGTTCCGATTATTGTCATCAAAACTGATAAACCTTGGGGTTGGGGATTTAGCTCAGTGGATGAGCGCTTGCCTAGCAAGCACAAGGCCCTGGATTCGGTCCTCAGCACCGCAAAAAACAAAAAAACAAAACAAAACAAAAAACTGATAAACCAGAAGCTGAACTGCTAAAGTCAGAAAGGAGGTGTGAATTGTTGACTGGTGGTAGGAAGGGCTATCGCCAGATAGCCGGAAGCTTGCCCTGGAACATTCTCTGCATACCTCCCTAGGCTCTCTCTTCCCACATGCCAAAATTATCCAAGCAGCCATGTCCCCTTGGATTGATCCTAGGATGCTGGAACTCTTCAGTGAGAGAGTTTCGTGACTCCCCCCACACACACCCGAGTCATAAAGAAACTTTTATTCACCCCAGCTATAATTTGCAGCTATACTATGCATGAGCAGACCAAAGTGAAGATTCCATCTAAATCAGAGTTTATCATGGTGTAAACTGAAATACCTAAAAAAAAAAACCCTGCAGCTACCCTGCAAGATCACACAACTGGTTAGAATTTCAATATGGAGAGATTGGAGTATTGCAAGTCCAGGCCAAACTATGTTGGGCTGTCTTTAGCCCACTTAATAGCCGTTTGTTGTCCACCTCTGTGTCTGACCTAACATCCTTGTGGCTATCAGGTGATCAGGTAAAGCCTTTTTGGAATGTACAGACAGACCACCCGCTTCCACCAAAGGCTAAAAGTGACATTTGAAGCCCCAGCAGAGATGTCCCACTGGGCTGATGATTCCAACAGTGTATTCCCAAAGTGCCTTGTTTTATGACTTTGTTGTTCTGTAATTATAAAAACTTCAGAAAACTGTTAACACATAGTCACTCATATTTGGCTCCAGAATAAACTATCTCTTATTTCCTGTGAGGTAAGAGCTGTGTGTTTTGTGTTGACAAAGGCTACTTGCAGGAGCATGGATGACTCACAGGCAGCCACACCACTGGAGGTCCCCTGGGCAACTACATGTCCAGCCAACTGTCCACTTCCCATATAGTAGCAGTGGAAACCCCAAAGATGGGGGAATCTCACCAGGGTCTCAGGAGCCTCTCCCTCCCTCCATGAGGGAGCACCCATAGGCCCATCTCTGTGAGCATCTCCTGTATCACCTTTAGCAGCTGTGGCCCAGGACAGCAGGTTGTGTCCAACCTGAGGGAAACAGAACAGTTATCTTCAGGGATAAACTATTTCCAGTCCCTCCCTGGTTCCCTCCCCAGTCCTTCTGTCTAGAATCTTCTCCAGTTTGTCTTCAGAGAGTTTATTCATTCTTTTTGCACTTGCAAAGGCTCTCTTCTGGGCTCCAGTTAGTTCCAGTTAACAACTTCCTCCCTTATTCCTTCAACTGCACCATCGAGTTGTTCAAAGCAGCACTTCGAACCCTGGTTGGATATGATGATCACCCAGGATTTCTCTCTAAGCAGTGCTTCCCCAGGAGTGAGGTTAGCATCAGAGCTTTCCAAAGCTCACATGAGGGGACGCTAGCTCGACGTCCACTAGCCAGGAGTCTGTCTCCACAGGTGAGGAAGAACTTGCTGGCAATGGCTGCTTTCATTGATCTCTCTTCTCCTCGGGCTGGTACATACAGGTGCTCAACAAACAGTGGAAGAATTAAATTACGCCCAGACTGCGATTTCAGCCACTGAGCATCAGCAGAAGAGAGCAAAGGGAGGGTTGGAGTGTGGGCACATGGAGAGGAAAAGCTCTGTCTGCTGCAACCATCTGGGCTGGGTTCCTGAAGCTGCACAGCAACGCAGGAGTGAAGTCCTGGACTTGCAATGTTCTGACATTACCACAGCAGCCAAACTCTGCTGCCCCACGTGGAAGCCCTGGATTGTGGTATTGAAAGGTTCCCTTCTGTGCCTGGGAGGCAATTGGGTCACAGAACCCATCAAATTACCTTTGATTGCTTTGAGACAGCTTCTCACCATGTAGTCCAGGCTGACCCCGAATTTGTGATCTTCCTGCCTCTCACCCTTCCAAGTACCAAGCAGGCACCACCATGCCTAAACTACTTTTGAAATCTAGTTTGACTAGATAATTACATAGAAATAAAAATAGAATGTTATGCTTCATTAGAATTCTATAATAATTTTAGTTTATATATTTATAAAATAATACACAAAATATGTGATAGGCTGAATGCAGTCTCAAATTAGCAAGACTAAATCTGTCCCTGCTGATGCTGACTTGAGCTGCAGCATGAAAATGGTCACCAGGTCCTCAGCTTCCTGCTCATGCCTGGGTTTGTCTGTGGTTGGGAGTAAGTATCAGGAACTAAGCTCGGGTCCTGTTCCCGCCAAGGCTCTGTTTCACACCCGACAACGGAGGACTAGGCTTACTATCCCCAGGTGTGCCTAAGCAGGATTAATTGGCTTCTCAGGATCTCATTTCTCTTATTTTTCGGGGAGACTTCATGAAAGGGAAATATGCTAAGAATCCTTTTATATTCACACTCCTTTCTCCCTAATTTAGTTCTATGAAGGATCAGTAATTTTAATCCCAGTTTTCTTACAGAAAAAACAAACCAAGGTCTATGGTGCTTAAAATTACCAGTAAACTAATGGGAGCAATTTGTTGTGCCCACTTACTTGAACAGTAATTTCAGTATAGACTACTAGTGCTCCTCTGACAAAGTAAGTAATGTAGGCTATCTCATATGCAGGTTAGACAATGATTAGCAATCCATCATTGTCCAAGGCAGTTTGCCTCTTTGCTTGAGCAAGCCACTTGCATATTCCATAACAAGGCTTTAAAGGATGTTCTATTTATGGGTACTTTTCAGAAAACTAAAAGTTGGTTTCGCTTGCTCCTTTGTTTTTGCAAGTATAAAGATAAAATGGTTTTGATTAAAATATCTTTCGTCTCGTAATTTGTAAGAATATTTTATCAGTTTTAACTGCAAATTATTTAACTAAAAACAAAACAAAACAACAACTAGAACCTGCTAAGTGTGGTGTTGCATACACTCAAGACTAGTTCAGGAGGCTCAAGGATTCCAGGCCGCCTTGGGCTGCAGAATGAGACCCTTTCTCAAAACAAAAAGCCATGAGTATGTTTTAAAATATATTAAAAGCTGAATTTGGTAGCACATGCCTGTCACCCCAGCACTTGGGAGGTGGCAGTAGGGACATGAGGAGTTCAAGGCCATCTTCAGCTACATAGCCAGTAATGAGATCTTGTCCCAAAAGAGAGGTGGGGTACAGTGAGCTGTTGACCAGGGAGACCTGTGAAGTCTCTAAAACAATGTAGGTCATCGCCAAAACACTTGCTTACCCGCCAGAGCTAAAAGGTAAGACCCTACTGCTGAAGACAGCACAGGCTGTGCTCACAGGACAGGGGAATACCATGCTGGAACGGAAAGGGAAACCAGCTCCCTCCTGGCTAGCCCTTGTAGTGCTGGACAGCCCTACGGGAGCCTCTGGAGGACAAGGGTCACCAGCAGCATGAATAAGCAGTGGACCCTGCAGACTACGAAATCAACCAGCCAGTCAAAAAGTACACACTTGTGCAATAGTGGCACACAGCCTCTGCGGATAGCTTTGTTTAGATGCCAGGCATTCTCAGTAGGAGAGAATTCATATCTGGAACTGGAAACCAAGTTAGAATCCTGTGGTCTAGAAACTCGGACATCAGAGAGAGGCCCCACTGCTCTCACTTGCACTCTTGGTTGGAGAATCTGTTTTATTTTACAGATGGCAGAGAAAAGAGAGGAGAACCAAGATCCATCGATACGACAAGATAACTGACTGCCCATGACGAGACATGCCACCTCTACCACATCTGCCAGGGCCCAGGAGAAATTGCAGAGGAAACTGTGACATGAATAATCCTCTTACTGCTAGCCTGACAACCAGTTCCAGGGCAATGCTGACAGGTACAGTAATCAATCAAAGCAGAAATCCCGAGACTACACTAAATCAGACTGACAACAGGCCTGCCATGGCTCAGGGAACAATGTGGAAGAGGGGACAGAAAGGTTGTAAGAGCCACAGAGTGGGTAGGAATATCCTGAGGCACAGTTTCCCCCCATCCCACTGGGACTGACTGAGGCCTTCAGGACTCCATAGTGATTACCACAACCCCACGGAGGAGGGCCCCAAGGCAATGGGACCAGAGGCTAGAGGATAAAAGAGTATAACCTGTATATATATATATATATATATATATATATATATATATATATATATATGTGTGTGTGTGTGTGTGTGTGTGTGTGTGTGAGAGAGAGAGAGAGAGAGAGAGAGAGAAATAAAATAAAATAGAGGGGGTATTAAAGAAATTATGCTAAGTGAAATAAATACTATAGGATTCCACTTATCTCAAGTCCCTAAAGCCATCAAAGTCCTAGAGACAAAGTGAATTGGTGAGTTGCAGGGGCTGTGGATAGATGAGCAGTTAGTGTTTAATGGAGCCAGAGTTTCCATTGCGAAGATTTACTGTCCCGGAGATGAGTGGCAGTGGAGGTGTACAGCAGTGTGAACGTGCTAAATGACACTGAAATTTAAAATGGCTAAAAGGGTACATTTCCATGTTATGTAATTTTTGCCACGTTAAAATAGATTAGTTGTCCTAAGCCAGAGATAACGTTGTGTTACAACTCCATTATCCCAACTTCAGTTTCAGAAGCAGCTCATGCGGAAGCATTCTTTTTGGGAACAGATCATAACTGTACATATGCACAGAATTCTACACACCCATGAGTCTACTCCAACCTGCCCTTCTCACTCTCCAGCCATCACTGTCTTCAGCTCAGCTTCTCTGAGCTCCTACGCATGAAAGAACATGGGGTGCTTGTCTTCCTGGGTCTGGCTTATTTCACCAGACACACTGTGCTCCTGTCCCATCCATTATCCTGCAAGTGACAGGATCTCATTCTTCCTTGTGGTTGAATAATACTCGTGTACAGGTACCGCCTTTCCTGTCTTTTCATCTCTCACTGGGCACGAGGCTGGCTCCAAGTCTCAACCATTTTGAGCAATACTTCTCCTCAAACCCAAGCTGTTATGAGACAGGTGCTTTGCTGGAAATAGAGGAGAGAAACTCCTGATCCAGTGGGCAGTTGCATCAGCAGTGGACCACTTCTGCATGGTAAATGTCATAACTCTTCTTTGCTCACTCCTATTGGGCGGATTCAACTTGAATTGCTGTAAGGTTGGAAGACAGCCAGTGCTGGAGCCTTGGCTATGAGCAGGTATTTTACATGCAAACCTGCGACCTTGAGAACAACCCTAGCAGAGGGTTTATTAATGTAGTCATTCAGATGAGGCCTAATTCCCAAGTCTTCTACACAAATACAGCCAAGGCAGGGCTCACCCGCAGCCGACATCAGATCCCCCAATTATGTCCATTCCCTTTGGGCACATCCTGCTGGAGCAGGTGGGTGAAAGAACCACAGGCATGGCTCTGGGGTCAGGCAAAGGAACCCAGGGTTTTTTAGCAAGTCCTTCAGCCACCAAAGCCCCACTGCCTGCTGGGAGCAGGAACAGCACCTCCACCTGGATTCCTATGAGAACTGAATGAATTAACCCCAGATCCAGCCTTTGCCTAAGGTATGGCCCTATGTGCATCTACCCGAGCAAGCTCATCATTCTTGTTGACAGCTGCCTTCCTGCTGTCCCCGGGCCACCTCCTCTTGTCAAGAGTAGGCTTGGCCTCGCCCACCTTGCCCTCCAAGCCCAGCACCCACTGTTTTCTCACATGAGTGCTGGGTCCTGCTGTCCTTCTGTGCATGGCTCAGAACTCCAAGAAGTGGCTCAGCAGTGCCTCCTGATCCAGGTCTGTTTCCCCACTAACCAATGACTCCTTGAAGTCCATCGAGTGCTGGTGCTTCCTCAAGCCACATCTCTTGTGACTCCTCCCATGTCCTCCAATGTGGGGAGTGCGGCTCTTCTTCCCCACCTGCCATCTCTGCTCTTTGTTCCAATACCTGGGTTGAGAATGTATCTCCAAAAGCAATCTGGAGGACAGAGGGGAAGCATCAGGGTGGGAAAAGGAAGGAATAGCTTTGTGGGCAAGTTAGAGACAGCTGACCTCCTCTCACCTCTGCTTGGGCATTTGAGTGGCTCAGGTCTAGGGGACGGTCCTGGGTGAACAAGCGGGGTGAGTTCCAACTCAGAGGCCAGCACCTTCTGGGAGAGAGTGACCAGCACCTCATGGGCTCAACTTCCACACTGAAAATGAGTGTCAGGGCCTGGGGAGATGGCTCATGGGTAAAATGCTGGCTCTGCAAGCATCAGGACCAGAGGCATGTGTCGATCCAGATGTGGGGAAGTGTGCCTGTAGCCCCAGCGATCCTACGATAAGGTAAGAGACAGGAGAATCTCCAGAAACTTGTGGACCAGCTAGCCTGGCATATGCAGCACCAAACGAGAGAGAGAGAGAGAGAGAGAGAGAGAGAGAGAGAGAGAGAGAGAGAGAGAGAGAGAGAGATCCTGCCTCAAACTAGATGCCAGGACTGACACTCATATAGGCACACATACAAAGAGTGAATCAACAAGCAAGCAAATAAAATATTGTTCTGGCCTTGCAGTGGTGGCTTAACTGGCTGGGTGTATTTCAGTCTTTGAAATGCCAAAGAAGGAAGGTGGTGGCAGGTCTCACTGTAGCCCAGGCTGACCTGGAACTCACTTTCTAGTCCCAGGCTGACCTCAAACTCATAGCAATTCTCCTACCTCTACCTGCCAAGTGCTAGGATAAAAAGCACCGGGTTGGCAGCATCACTTTTAATCTTTCTAGGTCTCAACCTCAAGCAGAGCAACCAGAATCCAAGCCCATGCATCACATTTGCAGCAACACTAGATGACAGGGATCTTCATGGGTCCAGAATTTACGTGGGTGTAGGAGTCAGTGGTGTAAGGGAAGCTCTCAGAGGGGCTTGCATTCTCTGTGTTAGTTATTAAACAATGAATAAAATCAAGCCAATGTCCTTCTGAATGTTTCTTCCTGTGGGGCCGGTGTGATCTTGTCACCCTGAATCAAAGTGGCTCTGATCAGTCTCATGAGGCCCTCACAAGATGAGTCCTGTTAACATTCCGGAGGCCTCTCCTCTGCCAAGGGTATATACTCACTCAGTTAATGATTGCTGGTGGGGAAGACTTGTCTTCAGTGGTATAGCCACCCACAAATTGCTCATGCTTCTGTAAGTAACTCCTCACCCATGCATCTGTGAATAACCCCAGTTAAACTTGGATAGAATAATTTCTTTGGTCTGTTTTTGTCCTCATTCTCTGGGGTGAATGTAAGTGGACTCCCCAGAAAAGTCATATGACTGTGGAAATTTTTTATTATTTATCATTTATATTTTTGTGGTACTGGAGATTGAAGTTAGAGCTTTGCACTTGCTAGACAAGCGCCCTATCTCTAAACTATATACCTAGTCTTTTGATTTCTTTATTTTGATACGGGCTCTTATTGTTATCCCGGCTGACTTCAAACTCACTATGGAGTCCAAGCAGGTCCAAAACTCACTATCCTCACAAGTAACTGAGGTTCTAGGCCTTCACCACTATGCTTGGGTCATTGTAGGAATTTCTTTTTT
>PVHP010006637.1:0-59993 GCA_004024765.1 Zapus hudsonius
CTCTCTCTCTCTCTCTCTCTCTCTCTCTCTCTCTCTCTCTCTCTCTCTCTCTCTCTCTCTCTCTCTCTCTCGACAGGTGAGAGAACCATACAGAACTAGCTATTCAAGCGCAAAACAAGCCGGGAGAGCTAAGACTGGTCAACAGTATCTGCATCAATCTCCCACTGAGGCCTCACAAAATGTGAATCTTACAAAGAGGAAGCAAAGGTTTTTGGGTTTTTTGGTTGGTTTTTCTTTTTCGTGTTTGTTTGATGGGTCTCATATAGCCAAGGTGGATCTTGAACTCACTATATATCTAGGTTGGCTTTAAACTAACTCCTAATTCCCAGACACCCCCCTCCTCCCATGTGCTGGGATTACAAGTGTGTACCACCATAGCCAGTTGTAAAGTTTTCTTTCCTTTTTTTCAAGGTAGGGTCTCACTCTGGCCCAGGCTGACCTGGAACTCACTCTGTAGCTCTAGGCTGGCCTCAGATTCACAGAGATCCTCCTACCTCAGCCTCCCAAGGGCTGGGACTAAAGACAAAGATTTGTCCCCCGCACCCAGCTTAAGCATTATTTCTTATGACAGAATGCAAGTGTATAATTATCTCAAAAAATTTAATCATGGAACTGGACATGATGGTGACGTCTTTAACCCCAGAACTTGGGAGGCAGAGGTGGGAAGATCACTGTGAGTTCGAAGCCAGCCTGGGACTACAGAGTGAGCCCAGGCCAGCCTGGGCTAGAATGAGTGAAACCCTACCTCAAAAAAATATATACATATCAGGCAGTGCATGGTAGGGAACGCCTTTAATCCCAGCACTCAAAAAGCAGAGGTAGAAGAAAGATCACCATCATGAGTTCGAGGCCACCCTGAGACTACAGAGTGAATTCTAGGTCATCCTGAATTAGAGTGAGATCCTACCTGAAAAAAAAATCAGATCTATGCCAGGTTTGTATGCAAATGTAAACTAGGACTGCCTGGGAGGGTCCAAGAGGAAGTTTGTGGAAGTGCGGGGTATGGTTAAAGCAGACGTGATGTGTCTTACACGCCAGGGTCTAAGGGGGAGGGGAGGGGAGGCAGATTATCTGATGTGGAACTGACAAACCAGGCTCCTTCCAGTCCTGGAATTTAAACCCTGAACTGAAGGTATGTGTGTCTTTAAGACCATCTCATCCAAAACTGTAGGCGCAACCACAGAAACATCAAATTAGTGGCAAACCCGTAACTACAACTCTGCCTAAGCTCTGCATCTTTACCAGCATCTGACACTTCCTACAGCCATGACATTTGAGGTTGGGCCAGAACTGTGAGGTCCCTGTCTATGGCCTTGTTCTGTGGTAGACCCTGACATCTGGTTCCCAGCACCAGATGACAGACACCGTGCGCTGCACCCCTGAGGAGGAAGGTTGGTTCCCCTCAGCCACTCCCAGCATGGAGGAAGCAGGTGGCACGCAGAACCTCTCAGCGAGTGGCCCAAGTCCTGGGCCGGCCAGATCCCATGAACTCATAAAGCAGCTGTTGGCTGGCTGCTGGCACAAGTCAAGGGACAGGGGTCTGGAAAGGAGGCAGTCAGTGCCCTGGCAGGCCCCAGCTCTGTTCAACATCAGCCAGTAGCTTCTGGCTTCCATGGGCCACAGCCACTGTTTTCTTTCCTTTCCTCGAATCAAATAAAAAATATCAACATGTGTTTATTGATATTTTCCAGACCCTGAGTTAATAGGGATGTGTGACTGGAAGATCTGTCTTAACACTCCATGTGGAGGCCCAGAGGAAGGACAGGAGTGGACCGTGCAGATGGGTGGGTGGGGCATCATCAGACCCAAAGGCAGCAAAGAACCCCCACCCCATAGAGGTAGGGCAGGGATCACGTGCTGGTGAGGGCTTGGGGAAGGAATAAGAGGGCAGAACATGGTCACATTTAAGCGGTTTCTTTCTTCTTCTTCTCCTTCTTCTTCTTCCTTCTTCTTCTTCTTTCTCCTTTCTCCTCCTCCTTTCTCCTTCTTTCTCCTCCTCCTCCTCTTCCTCCTCCTCCTCTTCCTCCTCCTTTCTTTGTGTTTGGTTTTTCTGTTTTGGTTTTTTGCCCAGGCTGACCTGGAACTCACTATGTAGTCTCAGACTGGCCTTGATCTCAAGGTGATCCTTCTACCTCTGCCTCCCTAGTGCTGGGATTAAAGGCGTGAGACACCATGCCTGGCTTCTTTGTACTATTTTATAGCAAAATTTCTTGGAAAAGTTGCCAATTAGCACTTTCTCTAATTCTTCTGTTTTCCCTTACACCCAGTCCACGGGGACTTTTGTCCCGATCACTTTACCCAGAGAGTCTTGCCAAGATCCTCACTGATCCCCCATTGCCAGGCCGAGGGCTCTGAGCTCCTACTGCCTCTCGCTTGACCCCAAAAGAAGCAGCAGCAGCTGACAAGCCTCTGTCACTTCTCCCCTGGAAACACTGTCTGCCTGGCTTCTAGGAAACCACATGGTGCACTCACTCCCGAGGGATCTCACCAAACTGGAGCCGCAAACACCCTGTGTACACAGACAACAGCCACATTGATGCCTCCAGCTCCCGCTTTCCCTGAAGCCCAGACCCTCATAAATAAACTTTCTACTGGACACACCAAAACTTGGATATCTCCAGGGTCTCAGCAATACTATGCCCCCAAACAAAGCTGCCTTCTCCCCCCCACCTCGCTCTGCTTACCCACATTGTACTAGCTTTCAGGTCAAATCAAAACCCTTTGACATCTTTATCCGTCCAACACCCACATGGAGCAGAGAATTCCCTATTATTCCCACCTTTAAAATAAAATCCAAAACCTGGCATGGTGGCACACGCCTTTAATCCCAGCACTCAGGAGGCAGAGGTAGGAGGATCGAGGTGAGTTCGAGGCCAGCCTGAGACTACAAAGTTAATTCCAGGTCATCTTGGGTTAGCGTGAGACCTTATCTCAATAAAACAAAAACAAACAGGGCTGAAGAGATGGCTTAGCGGGTAAGGCGTTTGCCTGCAATGCAGAAGGACCTGAGTTCGAGTCCCCAGTGCCCATGTAAAGCCAGATAGATGCACAAGAGGGCTGGAGGCCCTGGCATTCTCTGTCTCTCTCTGTCTGCCTCTCTCTCTCTCAAATAAATAAATAAAATATTTAAAAAAAACAAAAACAAACAAAAAAGGAAAGGCAGAATAGATTTTGACATTCAGCTATATTCAGCTAGTGTTTTCTGCTATAAGGGGTCTAAAAAAGTAGAAACACCACATCTTAATTTACTTTAAAAAAATTATTTGTTTGCATATGTGTGTGGGCACCACCAGAGTCCCTTGTGCCTATAAATGAATAGAAGACACTTGTATCACTTTTTGTATCTGGTTCACATGAGTGCCTGGAGGATTGAACCTGGGCTGGCTGCAGGCTTTGCAAGCAAGTGCCTTTAACCTTTGGACCATCTTCTCAGAATAGAGAGAGAGAGAGAGAGAGAGAGAGAGAGAGAGAGAGAGAGAGAGAGAGAGATATGGATACATATGATTCTATTTATTTAAAAAAGTTTTATAAAGAAAAATTGTGCCGGGCGTGGTGGCATACGCCTTTAATCCCAGCAGTCGGGAGGCAGAAGTAGGAGGATTGCAGTGAGTTCAAGGCCACCCTGAGACTACAAAGTGAATTCCAGGTCAGCCTGGGCTAGAGCGAGACCCTACCTTGAAAAACCAAAAAAAAAAAAAAAGGAAAATTGTTAGCTGGGCGTGGTGGGGCATGCCTTTAATCCCAGCACTCGGGAGGCAGAGGTAGGAGGATCGCTGTGAGTTCAAGGCCAGCCTGAGACTACATAGTGAATTCCAGGTCAGCCTGGGCTAGAGTGAGACCCTACCTCGAAAAACCAAAAAAAAAAAAAAAGAAAAAGAAAGAAAAATTGTTTTATCAGTTTAAATGATAAAAAATGATTTTAAAAAAAGTTTTACTTCTGGCTTCACTAGAAAGCATGCAGTTATATGATTGGTCCAGGGTGGGTGGGGATTACATGACCAGCAGTACTGGGAGTCGGAGTAGGTTAACATGGGAGAGTACTGCTCTGCATGGTCGGGGAAGGGACAAGCGTTCACACTGTTATGACATCTGAAATGATTGCCTGCTTTTAAAAAATATATTTATTTATTTATTTATTTATTTGCAAACACAGAGAGAGAATGGGCATGCCAGAGCCTCTAGTTGCTGTAAATGAACTCCAGATGCATGCATCACTCTGAGCATCTGGCTTTATGTGGGCACTGGGGAATAGAACTCCGGGCATTAGGTTTTGCAGGCAAACATCTTAACATCTCTCCAGCTCCTGCTTTTGTTTCTTTCAAGGTAGGGTCTCACTCTAGCTCAGGCTGACCTGGAATTCACTATGTAGTCTCAGGGTGGCCGTGGAACTCAGTGATCCTCCTACTCTGCCTCCCCAGTCCTGGGAATAAAGGCTTGCACCTCCATACCCAGCCATGAAATGATTATCTGTTGACAAGACCTTGGTTAAAGCAGTGCTGGGGACAGTGCGGGGTGGGGGGTCTGCTGACATGTCCCCCCCAGCCTCATCACATACCTGAGCCAGCTCCTGCCTCTCCATTGACTTTGTCTTGTGCCTACTCAAGCCTAGAAGATCTTGTTACAGAAGTCCCTGTTCCCTTGTCCCTTCCGGCTACATGTGTTCTGAGCTGACTCACAACTACCTTCATGAGATTAAGTGCTTGATTAAACAGCCTGTATTGGTGACCTTCCTCTCCTGTCTGTGTTGTGTGCTCCTGCCTGGCTTCCTGCTGCCCCCCTCCCTGCGTAAACAGTAATACAGGACCTGAAAGGCTGAAGCAGGGGGAGTATGAGTTCAAGGCCAGCGTAGGTTACATAAATGAGAGACTATCTCAAAAAATTATTATTATTATTATTATTCAATATTTTATTTATTTATGGGAGAGAGAGAGAGAGAGAGAGAGAGAGAGAGAGAGAGAGAGAGAGAGAGAGAGAGAGAGAGCCTCCAGCCACTGCAAACGAACTCCAGACACATGTGCCACCTTGTCCATCTGGCTTTACATGGGCACTGGGGAACTGAACTCAGATCCTTCTGGCTTGCAGGCAAACGCCTTAACCACACTGAACCATCTCTCCAGCCCTCAAAAACTTATTTTTTAAAAGGGAGGCTGGAGAGATGTCTCAGCAGTTAAAGAACTTGTCCGCAAACCCTAAGGGCCTGGATTTGATTCCCAGTATCCATATAAAACCAGATGCATAAATTCCCAGTATCCATATAAAGCCAGATGCATAAAGTGACACATGCATTTGGAATGTATTTGCAGCAGCTGAAGGCTCTGGTGCGCCCATTCTTTGAGTGTGTGTGTGTGTGTAATTAAATAAATAAATTAAATATTTTTTTAAAAAAAGAGTAAGGATCAATTCTTTATTTAGTTTTTTGTTTAGTTGTTTTGCTAGGGTCTCACTCTAGCCCAGGCTGACCTGGAATTCACTATGTAGTCTCAGGCTGGCCTCGAACTCACAGAGATCCTACCTCTGCCTCCCTAGTGCTGGGACTAAAGGCTCTTTTACTGCTTCCCAAGTGCTATATATCTCAGAGGCACCTTTGGGGGGTCCTTTCATTCTGGGGCTGCAAACTGGCCACTGTTTAGCCTGTCCCTAGCCTGGCCTGTAAGGAACCCTCAGAGGCCGTGGTTAAGTTACACTAGGGGAGAGCGAGGACAGGCAGGCTCTCTGCAGGCTTCTCTCAGCTCTCAGAACTGTGAGCAGAACACAGAAGGAACAGCCTCGCCCTGCTCAGCATTGGCCCTCGGAATGCTCTCTCCGGGAGGTTCTAAATTTGTCAGCCCAGCGAAATACGAAAAGTCTTGTTCCTCTTGCTGGGATTTAGGAATAAGAAAACAGCCAACGAGGAACAGTCTCCATACAGGATAGAGCTGACTTCACCCACCCCACCTAGAGGGGGGAATCTGAGGACTGCAGTCAGGGCCTCAGAGGCAGGTGATAAAAGACTTTCAGGACTGAGGCCAAGTGCTGGTGTCTTTCATTTGATTTGGACCACCAAAGGTTAAAGAGGGACCTGGGGAAAAGGCTCAGTGGTTAAAGGCTCTTGCTGGCCAGGGTTCAATTCCCCAGTACCCACCTCAAGCCAGGTACACGAAGTGGCACATGCATCTGGAGTTTGCAGTGGCAGAAGCCCCCCCTCTATATATATATAATAAATAAGTAAATAAAAATACTTAGCCAGCCGTGGTGGCACACACCTTTAATCCCAGCACTCGGGAGGCAGAGGTAGGAGGATTGCAGTGAGTTCAAGGCCAGCCTGAGACTACATAGTGAATTCCAGGTCAGCCTGGGCTACAATGAGACCTTACCTTGAAAAACCAACATATATATATATATATATTTTTTTTTTTTTAAACAAACAAGATTAAACAAAGTGGAGGAGCCCCACCTCATGCATCCTTCCACATTGCCCATCCCAGTGCCAAGCAGAGGAAATGACTTTTTTTTTAATGTGTGCGTGTGCATGAGTTTACATATGTATGTGTGTCCGTGCAGCACCTTTGTGTGCTCATCTGTGGTGGCCAGAAGGGAACCTGGAATTAGACACAATCGTGGCCACATCCAGCATCTGCATAGTCCTGAGGATTGAATTCAAGCGGTCTCTCACGTCTCCTCAGGCCTTCGTGCTTGCACAGGATGTGATCTTAACCACTGAGCCATCTCTCTAACCCAGGGATTGACAATTAGAAAAAGCCTCATGAGGCACTGTTTCCTTTTCAGAAGTTCGTTTGAGCTGGGGAAAGAAAACGTGGTAGGACACAGCTGTAATCCCAGCACTTGGGAGGTAGAGGCAGGAAGATTGGAAGTTCAAGGACTAGAGCTATAGCCACACGGAGAGTTCAAAGACAGCCTGGGATACACAAGATCCTGTCTCAGACTGAATGTTTCAAAAGCAAAATTTCAATAAATTTATCTTAAACATTGAGCTGTCTTTTATGAGCAACTCCTGAGTCAGAAAGCAAGCTGTGCAAAGGACGGCCGGGCACTGCAGGGTGTGGCTGATTGATTCTGTCCAGGTAGGTCGACAGCTCAAGGAAACAGATCGCATAAAAGGGTTGGATTACATGCCTTGAGAAAAACCCCTGAGTTAAAGCAGAGGGATCCGGTGAGCTAGCCAGTTAGGGTTCTGGGGACCCCTTCTGACAGTTGCTACAGCTCTCCCCCAGAAAGTATGAGTCCTGCTTCCTGAGTGTGAGTCATCCGTGTGTTCCTGTAACAGACTGCCTGAGATCATCAGGTGGCACCTGTAATCCTAGCACTCAGAAGACTGAGGCAGGAGGATTAACTCAAAGCCAAGGTTAACCTGGGTTTCTTGTGAATCCCAAGGCAGTGTGAGCTGCTGGATGTTTCTGTCTCCAAACAGAACAGAAAAATAGCCAAACCAGGAGAGACTCTCTGACCTGCCATGCTGCCTCGGAAGTTGAGCAGGGACTTCCAGGGATGCAGCGCTGGTGAGTGGGCACCTACACTGGGGTGGGATTTTTGGTGCTACAGCAGCTTTTCAGTCATCCACGATCTTGTAAGTGACCCCAATAAACTCTTTGGGTCACCAAGTCAGAAAACAGATAGACAAAAAACAGAAAAAAAAAACAAAACTAAGCAGGGCTGGGAAGATGCTCAGTGGTTAAAGACTCTTATTTGCAAAGCCTGAGGGCTCTGGTTCAGTAACTCTAAGTGCCGCCCCAAGCCAGATGCACAAAGTGGCACATGCATTTGGGGTTTGTATTAGTTAGGGTTCTCTAGAGGAAACAGAGTTGATAGAATGGAGTATAATAAAAGGGAATTTATTGGGGTAGCTTACGACAGTCCAACGATAGCAGTCTGTAGACCCACAGCTGAAGGAACCAGTAAACTGTTCAGGCCACCTGGCTGGATGTCTCAGCAGTCCCAATCCAGCCCAGAAGGCCTGATGGCTCCCTGGGGAGCGGTGGCTGACAGTCCACGATGTGAGGATGAGGAAACTGGGTTCCGATGTCCAGGAAGGGCAGGAGAGCAGGATGCGAGTGCAAGTCACGAACAAGCACCAGCAGCGGGGGTGGAGGGAGGTAGGGGTTGGGGGGATCTAAACTTCCTCATATTAGTCTCCTTCTGGAAGGCCCACCCAAGATTACTATGGATTAGCTCAAATTGACAAATTTAACCATCACAAATCTTCTTCAAAATCCCAAAAGGAATTTGTCAAGCCTTCCTGCAGGCAAGGTCAGAGACCCGCCCAAGATTATTATGGATTATTACATTGGTCAAATTGACAAATAACCATCACAGGGTTCATTTGCAACTGCAAGAGGTCTGAGCATGCCCTTTCTCTTCTCCCTCTCTCTCCTCACAAATGAATTTTTTAAAAAAAATTTAAAGCAAAGCAAAACACAAACCACACAGACACACACACCACAGGCAGAACATGTCACTATTGCAGTAGGTCACCAACTTCTCGCCACTCTCTCAGCCCACAAAAACTGAGCCCCCTCAGGCCTTTTCTCTAGCACATCTAAGAAGCTTGGAAAATCTCTAGTTTCTAGCATCGTTACCCATTATTTTTGTAGCCTCCTTCCCTGGGCTTCCGGATGATTCAGGCAGGCCCCTGGCTTCTGCAGATCTTTGAGGCTCCCCAACCATGGACCCAAATTCAACTCATAAAGGCCGGCATGGTTAATTAGAGCTGACGAAGACTGAAGAATGATAACTAGGTGTTAACCAAGTTAACCAGATAGTAAGACTTGATGTTGTGTTATGTTAATTATCCACAAATTAATCAGTGAATTTTATGCAATTCCAATCAAATGCCAAAGAAGTTTTATTTTAGGTAAATGACTGTATATTCTAAAATTCACAGGTGAGAAAAATAGATAAGAATATCTAAGACAAATATGTCTGAAAATGCCACAGTGAAACCCATCCCTTTGCATGCTAGTTGAAAAAAATTAATAATAAAAAAGAAACCTGATAAAAAATGATAAAATGTGAAATACACAAGAAATTATGCAAAACTTATAATAATAAGAAAACAAGAATATTCAACACATTTTAAAGAATTGATCCTTGGGGCAGAAGGACCCCAATTCGATTTCCCAGAACCCATGTAAAGCCAGATGCACAAAGTGGCACATGTGTCTGGAGTTTGTTTGCAGTGGCTGGAGGCCCTGATATGTCCTTTCTCTCTCTCATTCTCTCTCAAGTAAATAAACTAAACTAAAATAAAATAAAATAAAAATCAATCCTGACCAGAAAGCAAACGGTAACTCAAGCAGGCTCTGTCTTAGTGGGCGAAAACCTAAGAAGTTTTAGGAGTCACATGGTGTGCATGGAGACATGAGAGTTAGAGCTCAACTCAAAATAGTTTTCAAAGAGGTAGCCTATGAGCCCCACTCATCCCTAATATCCTCCTAGCTCTTCCTTTTGTGAAAGAAGTGATCCTGGTATTGTGTCTCTAGGGAACTTCTCTCGTTCTCAGCGCGCTGAGATTAACATCCTCACATTCAGCAGTTTTTTACCTGTGTTTGCATTGCTGGGGATTAAACCTCTAGCCTCATACATGCTAGACAAGCATTCTACCACCGGACTGCACCCTCCGATATTGACCAGGGTTGTGTTTTCATGGGTGTGTGTGTGTGCCCGTTCACTGGCCATACCACAACCTTGAGTGACATCCTCAAGTAAGTAACCATCTGCCTGTTTTCCTTTCTGTCTTTCCTTCTTCCTTTCTTTCTTCCCTCCTTCCTTTCTTTTTTCTTTCTTTCTTTTTTCATTTCTTTCTTCCTTTTGAAATTTCAAGGTAGGGTCTTGCTCTAGCCCAGGCTGACCTGGAATTCATTACGTAGTCTTGGGGTAGCCTCGAACTCACAGTGATTCTCCTGCCTCTGTCTCCTGAGTACTGGGATTAAAGGCTCACCACCATGCCAAGCTGAAAATTTTTAAGCATGAAAAATAAGATGGGTATGGTGGCTCATGCCTATAACCCCAGCACTCAGGAAGTCAGGAGGATTGGCACAAGTTTTCTTTTTAATATTTTTTATTTATTTACTTGGGAGAGATAGACACAGAGAGAACGGGCATGCCAGGGTCTCCTCCTACCGCAAATGTACTCAAAAATGCACTCTGGCAGAGGTAGGAGGATTGCCATGAGTTCAAGGCCACCCTGAGACTACATAGTGAATTCCAGGTCAGCCTGGACTAGAGCAAGACCCTACCTCGAAAAACCAAAAAAAAATGCACTCCAGACACATGTGCCACTTTGTGCATCTGGCTTTATGTGGGTACTGGGGAATCAAACCCAGGCCATCAGGCTTTGCAAGGTAGTGCATCTCTAATGAAGGCCTATAAAGGTCAGAGACAACCTGAGTTCAACCTGTAACACCCATATAAAAAGTTGGATATTGGGCTGGAGAGATGGCCCCAGCAGTTAAGGCACTTTTCTGAGAAGCCTGAAGACCTGAATTCCACATAAATCCAGATGCACAAAGTAGTGCACACATTTGGAGTCCATTTGCAGCAGCTGGAGGCCATGGCGCACCTATTTTCTCTTTGCTTGCAAATAAATTAATTAATTAAATGAAATATTTTTTAAATACCTGGGCATCGATACATAGACTTTTTACATAGATTTTTTAAAAACATATTACTTGTTTAACTTGAGGGACAGAGAGAGAGAGAGAGAGAGAGAGAGAGAGAGCGAGAGAGAGCGAGCGCACCAGGGCCTCTTGCCACTGCAAATGAACTCCAAACTCCAGATGCATGAGCTATTTTGTATATCTGGCTTTACGTGGGTACTGAGGAATTGAATCTGGGTCATTAGGCTTTGCATGCAAGTGCCTTAACTGCTGAGCCATCTCTCCAGCCCCAGCTACATAGACTTTTAACCCTAGTGCTGCTGGAGGTGGAGACTAGAAACTTGCAGACTCCCTGATCAGTCAGTCTGACCATAAAGAGCAGCTCCAGGTTCAGTGACAGACTCCCTCTCAGGAAACACACAGAAGAGTGATCGAGGCCACCTGGAGGTCTAGTCTGGCTCATACTCACATGCACATGTGTGCACTTACAAACACACAGCATGCGCCCACATTTATATGGACATACATACACGTGTGCATATACACTACACACGCACACACATGCACACAAAAGATGGGATGTGAATTAAGAAAATGTAGGATTTCCCAGAGGCCTTGGAAACCACTGAGGGTTGTGGGTTATAAATCTAACATAGAGGGGCTGGAGAGATGGCTCAGCAGTTAAGGCACTTGCCTGCAAAGCCTAAGGGCATGGGTTCAATTCCTCAGTACATGTGTCTGGAGTTCATTTGCAGTGGCTAGAGGTCCTAGAATGCTCATTCTCTCTCTCTCATTTATCTGCATCTCTCTCTCTCATAAATTAAAAAAATTCTAACATAAATGGCAGGCCTGACTGTGGGTTTTTATTCAGCCACAACTGTCTGTTCTCATGTTGACATAGATGGGAGGAAAGGAATTGAGTTTAACCAAAGTTGTTTTTTGTTTTTATTAGTTGTACTTAACAGAGATAAACAGAGACAGGGTGGTTCATTCCACTGATGGGAAAAGGACAAGAAGAAGGCACTGATGGAGAAGCTTAGAACCTTTTCAAGTACAGGAGCAAAATTACCCATGTCTGGCTGTGAGCCCACAGGGTGTGTGGAAGGGCTGGGAAGGGAGGCCTCCTGGGATTGTCGGAAGAGAGAAATAATAACCTGGGATGTCTTGGCTTCTTGTGCCCATAAACCTCTGCCCAAGAATTTCTCTGTATACCTCAACGTGGATTAGCTATTCAAAAGTTCCCCTTTGCCAGGTGTGGTGGCACACACCTTTAATCCCAACCCTCAGGAGGAGGAAATAGGAGGATTGCCATGAGATCAAGGCCATCCTGAGACTACATAGTGAATTCCAGGTCAGCCTGGGCTAGAATGAGACCCTACCTCCTTCTAGAGGGATCTTTTTTTTTTTTTTTTTTTTTAAAGAGTTTTATTTATTCATTTTCAAGCAGAGAGATACAGAGAGAGAGAGAAAGAGAACCAGGGGCATGTGGGTACTGGGGAATTGAACCCAGGGCCTTAGGAACTGGAGACAAGTGCCTTAACCGCTGAGCCAGCTCTCCAGCCCTAGAGGGATCTTTTTTTAAAATAAATTTTATTTGCAACCAGAGATAGAGAGAAGAGAGACAGCCACTGCAAACCAACTCCAGATGCATGCACCACTTTGTGCATCTGGCTTTACATGGGCACTGGGGAACCGAACTCAGGTCCTTAGGCATTGTAGGTGTTGTAGTCACTTTTTCTAGTTGCTGCACAGAAAGAACCCAAACAAAAGCGGCTTGTGGAGGAAAGGGTTTATTTGGCTTACAGACTCGAGGAGAGACTCCATCCTGGCAGGGAAAACGATGGCATGAGGAGAGGGCTCGACATCACCTCTGCCACAGCACTGCAAACAGCAGCAGGAAGGCGTGCCAAATACTGGCAGGGGGAGCTGGCTTATAACCCCCATAAGCCCACCACAACACAGCTCTAGTGAGGTTCTAATTCCCGAATTGCCATCAGCTGAGGATCGATCTATCAGAACACATTCATTTGTTTGTGGGGGACACCTGGATCAAACCATAACAGTAGACAAGCACCTTAACTCTGAGCCATCTTTCCAGCCCATTTTCCTTTAATCTTCCACAGCCATCTCTCATTTTTGGTTGGCTCCAAAGCACCTTGCAGAATAAACTGTAATCTAGGCTTGAATTCTTTCTAATGAATTTGTGAAAGGGAATTCCCCATGGAGCGGCAACTGTGGGCTGGGGAGACGGCTCAGGTGGGCAAGAGCTTCCTTCAAAAGCATGAGGATCTGAATGCTGGACACAGTGGTATGTGCCTGTGATCCCAGTGTTGGGGAGGCAGAGACAAGAGGATCCCTGGGGGTCACTGGACAGCTAGTCTAGCCTAGTTGGTGAGCTCCAGGGAAACGAGAGACCCTGTCTCTAAGGAGATGGATAGTATTCGTGAGGATGACATCTGGGATTGTCCTCTGGCCTCCATCCACATGCACACAAACGTGTACACATACACCTGCATATGAACATGCTCCACCCCCACGGACACACACACACACACAGATGAAGCTGTAGGATAGAAAGGTGGAGACATGGGCTGGAGAGATGGCTCAGTGGTTAAAGCACTTGCCTCCCGTGCCTAAGGCCTGGGGTTCAATTCCCCAGGACCCACATATGCCAGACTCACAAGGTGATGGCCCTGGTGCGCTCTCTCTCTCTCTCTATCTCTATCTCTCTGCTTGAAAATGGATAAATAAAATATTTTTTAAAAATATAAAAAAAAGAAAGGTGCAGACATGCTACACAAGAAAGCAACCTGACTAATATCTTGGAGACCTCAGCAGGCAAGGCGGCCACACTGAGCATAGCCAGCTTTATGGCTGGGTTATATAACTTACTTCGTGACAAGTGGCAGATCACACCCCAAGGACACCTTGTATCTAATGGTATCTTGATGGGAACTGCTACTCAGAGGTAGTGACAACACTGTCCCAGGGACCATGTGGCTTTCAAGGGTGACATGTAAGTCACCCTTGGCTCCATTGGAGAATGTGGGTTGGGACAGAGCTCTGTGCTGGCTCTTCTGGGCAAATTGCAGCACTTCTCTTGTTCATGGGCCACTGGGACCCGTTCTTTTCACATTTATCAACTGGGCCACCTCGGGAGTACACAGTCCATCAGACGGTGCCTTTTTCTCAGTAGAAAGGACACAAGATGTGGCGATTCCTTGTGACTTTGAGGGAAATATCCCTGTGTGCCCATGTGTGCCCGTGTGTGCGTGTGTGTGTGTGTGTGTGTGTGTGTGTGTGTGTGTGTGTGTGTGCGCCACACAGGCTTTCAGAAAAATCTAACCAGTCGTGGTGGTGCACACCTTTAATCCCAGTACTCGGGAGGCAGAGGTAGGAGGATTGTCGAGTGTTCGAGGCCACCCTGAGAGATTACCTAGTGCATTCCAGGTCATCAGCCTGGCCTAGAGGGAGACATGGCCTGGGAAAGAAAAATTAACCAGACACAAGTCTTAAGAATTTTCTTAGGAACTATCTCCTACCCTCAGAGGGAAAAATATGCAACATTATTATGCCCTCTCAGGGACCTGCCATTGCCTGTCTGTCACCACATTCTATCAACACTATGGTCTCCAGAATGGTGAGCCTGGTGATACCCGGTGGGATGACAAGGTGGTCGCTACTGCTGCACTCTAGCCTGTGCCACAGAGAGTGGACATGACCCTGAGCAAAGCTCACTGCAAAATCCCACTTCTATGAGGAACCTAAAGGAGTTTATCTCACAGACGCTGAGAGGAGAATCTGCTGAGCAGAGGCTGCGAGGGTGGGGAAAGGTTGATCAGCAGGTTCCCGGTTACAGTTCATGGGTCAGATAAGTTCTCAGCTCACTGCCCAGTAATGTGACTACAGATAACCATAACATACGTGCTGGGCATTTTAAAAGGAATAAAAGAAGACGAGACTTTTAATGCTTTCTTTCTTTTAAAAAAAATTGATTTGCGGGTCGGGGAGATGGCTTAGTGGTTAAGGCGTTTGTCTGCAAAGCAGGACTGGAGTTTGATTCCCCAGCACCCACATAAAGCCAGATACATAAAGGTGTGCATGTGTCTGGAGTTCTTTTGCAGTGGCTGGAGGCTCTGGCATGCCCATTCTCCCTTTCTCTCTCTCTTTCTCTCTCCCTCTTTCTCTCTCATACTCTCAAATATATAAATAAATAAAATATTTTTAAAAAAAATTATTTGCAAGCAGAGATAGAGGGAAGTGGGGGAATGGGTGTGGTAGGGCCTCCTGCCACTGCAAACAAACTCCAGACACATTGGCCACTTTATGCCTCTGACCATATGTGGGTACTGAGGAATCAAACCCAGACCATCAGGCTTTGCAAGCAAATGCCTTTAACCATTGAACCATTTTCTCAGCCCTCTTTTGGCTTTTTTGTTTTGTTTTGAGGTAGTGTCTGGCTCTAGCCCAGGCTAATCTGGAATTTACTATGTGGCCTGCAACTCACAGAGATATCCTCCTACCTCTGCATCCTGAGGGTTGGGATTAAAGGTGTGGGCCACCATGCCCAGCTCAAATTTTCAATTTTTTTTTTGAGGTAGGGTCTCACTGAAGACCAGGGTGACCTGGATCTCACTTTGCAGTCCCAGGCTGGCCTTGAACTCACAGCAATCCTCCTACCTCTGCTTCCCAAGTGCTGTGGTATTAAAGGTATGCACCATCACGCCTGGCTTCTTTTTTTCTGTTCTGTTCTTTTAAATTTTTATTTATTTGCAAACAGGGAGAGACAGAAAGAGAATGGGTGCACTAGGGCCTCCAGCCACTGCAAACGAACTCCAGATGCATACTCTACTTTGTGCATCTGGCTTGATGTGGGTACTGGGGAATCGACCTTAGGTAGTTAGGCTTTGCAGGCAAGTGCCTTAACCTCTAATCCATCTTTCCAGCCCTTTCTTTTCTTTTTGACAATTTCATACTTGTATACAATGTATTTTGATCCTATTCTTCCCCCACTAACCCCTCCTCTCCCCTCTCCGCTTCCACTCAACCTCTTTTTCTCAACTCATTGCCAGTGGATCCTCTGGGAAGCATGGGATCCCAACAGCCCCTCTTCCTCTATGAGGGAATGTTGACCAGGTGAGTCTGTGCAGGAGACCACAGCTGCTGTGAGACGAGTGTACTAACCATGTTGGTCCAGAAGACAGCATTCCACAGCATTGCTTCCCACCCTCTGGCTCTTACATTTCTTTCTGCCCCCTCTTCTGTGATGGTCCCTGAGCCATGGAGGGGGTGATTGTCGTAGTCAGCCACATGCCGCTGGGATGAATCTTCAAACCAGGCACAGTTTTGGGGAGGAAAGTATTTATTGAAACTACTGATTGAGGGGAAGTTCCATAACAGCGAAAGAGGCTGGCCTTCTTTCACAGGTCTGAGCAGAGAGAAAAACCCATCACCTCTACCACACACACAGAACAGCAAACAGGCAAGAGGGCCAAAGAGAATTTCTTCTCTTTTATATAGGCTTAGGATGGGGTCTTGCAACTCTATCCCAGACTTACTGGCTTCCTGAGTCTCTGGAATTTCCTTCCTGCACTTCCCACACAGGAAAGGATGTTTACTTCTACCTCCTTTGAGTTGCTTCCTTACATCCTGCCCCCTACTGAGAGGCTGCCTCCCTGTGAACATCCTCAGAGATCCACCCAAGATAATTAAAAAGATCAAGTTGACAACAAAACCTAACCATCACAGTGATATAGAAGTCCCATTTAGGGCTGAATACATAATAGCTATAAAGGTATTTTTCAGTGGCTACACCAACTGAAGAAAATGTCTCCTGCTACCTAACAACCATTACAACCAATAATTCTTTTTCAGGGAGGGATGGGGCCTTATATCCTCACCATCAAGATTCACGATGGAGTGTTGAAAGTGCAGTGCTGCACAGGGAATGCCAGTCACTGAGAGGTCGTGATTCAGTGGTCATGTCATGCCTGGAAGACTGTTCCACAGCACTCCTCCCCATCCTCTGGCTCTTACAATTTTCCCACCTTCTAAAGTGGTTCCCAAGTCCTGTGTGGGGGGAGGAGGTAATACTGAGGTTCCATTTGGTGCTGAGCACTCCAGAGACGGGTTTGTTTAACTAGATGTGAACATGACACAATCTATTCATGCTTCAAAACATAACATAAGTCTGGAGAGATGGCTCAGTGGTTAAAGGCATTTGCTTGCAAAGCTGATGACCTAGGTTCAATTCCCCAGCACCCACATAAAGCCAGATGCCCAAAGTGGCATATGCGTCTGGAGTTCTTTTGCAGTGGCAAGAGGCCTTAGTGCACCCATTATCTCTCTCTCCTCCCCTCTCTCTTCAAAGTTCATGGAATTCTACTCAGCAGTAAGGAAAAACGACATAATGAAATTTGCAGGAAAGTGGATGGGCTTGGAACAGATCATACTCAACTCACACAAGAACAGAAAGACAAACGCCGCATATTCTCCTTCATTTGTGGTTCCTAACCAGGTTAAGCCTGAATAGTAAGCAAACCTGACATGCAGATCGTGAGACTGAAGACAGGGATGGATGGAACTGGGGGGGGGGAACAGAAGGGTGGGGGAAGATATACAGGAAACTAACTCCATAATGAATCGATGCCACAGAATCCTTACTTTTTGGTGAGGAAGATGGGGTCATTGTCTGGTAAGAAGGGTCCTGAAGAGGGAGGGAGGAAGCCTGACCCCAAGACAAATGGCTCTGCCCTGTAACTCCCTGTCTCAGAAATTGTTTACTTCCCACACTGAGCTGTTGATTGAAGAGATCCATGAGGCCCCCAAAACAAGACAAGCTTATGAAAAAGCTCTTGAATACCCACCCCAGGCAAAAGATAAGACACTATTGCTGAAAATACCAGAGACTGTCACCACAAAACACCGAGAGACCCTGCTGGACCTGGAAATGAAGCCAGCTCCTAGATGGCAGCCTGCGTAGTGCTGGAAGGTGTTACATGAGCTGCCAGGGGAAACTGGCCCATGATATTGGGAGAAAGCAGAGGACATTGCTAAACAACAGCAATCAACGGCCCGAGAATGCCGAGGACACTGCTACATGGCAGAGACAAGCAAGGCAAGAAGTGCTCACTTGTGCAATAGTAGTGATAAACCCAATGGCTCTTTGATTGGCTAAGAGATCCGCTTAGTGGCAAGGAAACCTTAGCTGGAACTGGGATCCAAGCCAAATCCTTATAGAGACCAAGAACTCAGACTAGAAGGGGAAGCCCCCACTAACCATGGGCCTACAGAGAGGCTATGCCCACTAAAATCTGGCCAAATTAACAATGTTTGTCCCATTTAACCTATACTGATCTCATTCTCCATTGGAGAATCTGTTTGTATTTTTCAGAAGGCAGTGAGAACCGTGGCCAGCCCAGTTCCACCAACAAGACCTAAGATGACGGCTGACTCCCAGGCAGGAGACGAACCACCCCTAAGTCATAATCTAGGGCCCAAATGAAACCACAGAGGAAGGGGCGAGATGAGCAAGAGTGCAGCCTCCACAGCAAGTCAGACAACCTATGCCAGGGTCATGGAGACAGACTCTGAGGATACTCAAAATGGTCCAAAGCAGAAACCCAGAGACTCCTAAGAGCTCAAAAGTAAAGAAGACTTAAAACTCACCCACCATGGCTCAGGGAATTTTGTGGAAAAGGGGCGGAAAGATTGTAAGAGCCATGGTGGTAGGGGTAATATCCAGAGGCATTGCCTCCCTCAAAACAAAAACAAACAAACAAACAAAAAACCCAGTGGGCTGGAGAGCTGGCTCAACAGTTAAGACACTTGCCTGCAGAGTCTAACAACCCAAGTAGGATTCCCTAGTGCTCATGTAAAGCCAGATGCACAAATGGCGCAGGCATCTGGACTTCGTTTGCAGTGGTTGGAGGCCCTGGCACGCCCATTCTCTGTCTTTCTCTCTCTCTTCTTGGAAATCAATAAATAAAATATTAAAAAAAAACAAAACGCACATACACACCAAACTAAAACCTGACTCCTGCTTGTACAATTTATAGTCCTCCATCCCATGGAGCATTCCATCAATCCCACTGGGGGGGGAGGGAAATGGGGGTACCAACACAAGACTTGTTCATACAGTGTTTCTACTTATTAACAATAAATAAACTTAAATTAAAAAATATTTTAAAAATAATGTGGTGTATTTTAGGTGTCAATAAAATAACATTTAAAATAAAAGATAAGCCGGGCATGGTGGCACACACCTTGAATCCTAGCACTCGGGAGGCAGAGGTAGGAGGATCTCCATGAGTTCGGGGCCAACCTGAGACTACATAGTGAATTCCAGGTCAGCCTGGGCTAAAGTGAGACCCTACTTTGAAAACACACACACACACACACACACACACACACACACACACACACACAGAGAGAGAGAGAGAGAGAGAGAGAGAGAGAGAAAATAATAATTAAAACTAATAAAATAAAAAATAAGTGAAATATTGAACAACAAATTAAAAATAAATCATCATCTTGGGAGCCGGGCGTGGTGGCGCACGCCTTTAATCCCAGCACTCTGGAGGCAGAGGTAGGAGGATTGCCGTGAGTTCGAGGCCACCCTGAGACTACATAGTGAATTCCAGGTCAGCCTGGACTAGAGCAAGACCCTACCTTGAAAACCCCAAAGAAAATAAATAAATAATAAATAAATAAAAATAAGTCATCATCTTGGGGAGGTGGAGACAAGAGGATCTCTGGGGCTGGCTTGCTGCTGGTCTAGGAGAATGGTGAGTTCTAGGTTCAGTGAGAGATCTTGTCTCAGAGAAATAAAGTGAAGTGATAGAGAAAGACAACCAACCTTGACCTAGGCTCTTCACATACACAGATGAACACAGATACACATCTGCACATCACACACACATGAAAAAAAATCAGGAGTATTTTGTGATGGCATCTTGTGACTTAAACAGCTGGTTTCCAGCATTCTTGCTAAAGGCTGCCAGAACCCACACCTTCAAACGGCCTGGATTTCACTGCCATTCCAACTTCCTCTCAATATCCGAGGAACCTCTCACCCACATCTACTCTTGCTTCCCATTCCTGCATTCGTCAGGGCTCCTAATTGGAAGCCACAGAAATGGACATGGATTTAAGGATGACAGGTATGCATTGGAAAAACACTGGTCAGCTCACAGAGTTAATAGGAAGAGAAGAAAACCAGACTTTGAAAACCAGCCAGAGGGTTAGAACTGGCTCTGGGATTAGGAATACTGTGGGGTTGAGACCAGGCTAGGGCTAGAGCCAGGGTTATGCTGGCAATGGGAGAGGATTAGCTTTAGGGCTACGGTTAAGTTTGTGGTGGCAGTAGACCCGGTTTTAGGGTTATGGCTTGGATTAGGCCTTTACCCTAAAGTTCACACACAGAGACTTAGAGTTTAAGCCAGGCATTTGCTTCATAAACTCACTGTAGTCGCGTGATGGTCATTAAGATGCTATGGTGAATAGCATTTGTACTCACCTGGGTTTTCTTTGGCTGTGCGTACTTCCTCTGGAATCTCTCCTGGAAGTTATTGCTGTCTACATTTATGGTAACAGCCTCAGCCTGGAAATCAGGCTACCTCTCCCTATTGGCCTTACAGCCCTTTGACTCAGGCATTCAGTGACACCTTTGCCTCAAGGTGAGGCTTGTCCGCAGTGCAGTAGGTGGCTAGAAGCACCCTCAGCTCTTGGCCACTTCTGCGCTGTTTCTCCTTGATCCATGTCCCTCCCCTTTTTCCCCTCCTTTTAAGAGCGCTTTTCCAAAACATCCCATGCCCCCAAACCCCCTCCTCAAGCTGGGTATGGTAGCACAGTCCTTTAGTCCCCGGGCTGAGGTAGGAGGATCATGTGGCTTCATGGCCAGCCAGAGGCTAGAGTAAATTCCAGGTCAACCTGAAACTAGAGTGAGACCTTATACAAAAACAAAGACAAAAACAGACAAACAAACAAAAACAAACAAAAAAAATCCCCTTCTCAGGTAAATCAACTAGAGACAGAGAGCAATGCCCAAAACATAAGAGGGAAGCCCGTGGCTGGGGATGGAGCTCCGTTGGTAGAATGCCTGAAGTCCTGGGTTCAATCCCCAGAACCCCGTAAGACTGACTTTGATGTCACATGCTCTAATCCCAGCATTTCTGAGGTGGAGACAGGAGGATCAAGAACCCAAGATTAGGACCTGGCAGGCCTTATGACTGGCCAGCCAGCCCAACTGTGACAACTAGGGCAATAGTGGCATGTCTGTTGTGGGGGAAACCAACTGCTCTCTAATTGAACTGGAGGCCCACTCCACGGGAGGGAAAGCATGCCTGGAACAGAAGACCTAGTCAAAAGCCTATGGAGGGGAGTAACACCTGCTATTGTCTGGCTAAACTCCCTTACTCCCTTACTCGAGGCTGACCTGGAATTCACTGTGTAGTCTCAGGCTGGCCTTGAACTTACGGCGGCGATCCTCCTACCTCTGCCTCCTGAGTGCTGGGATTAAAGGCGTGCACCATCACGCCCGGCATATATATACATATATATATATATATTTTTAAGTCTAAGGTCAGCTTTGGTTATGCTGTAGCATACAACCTGCCTGAAATTTAAAAAAAAAAAAAAGATTCTTGTTCTAAACTGCCAAAATGGACAAACACCCAGGATGTTTTTATTTGTTTTGTTTTGTTTTAAGGGAAGAAAAGTTTATTTTAGTGTAAAGTTTAAGGTTACAGTCTACAATGGCAGGAAAGGTATGAATCAGGAACAGGAGGTGGCTGGCCACATTCAGTCAGCAGTCAGGAAGCAAAGAGATACATGCTGTGCTGGCTTACTTTCTCCTTTGTTGTTGTTGTTATTGTTATTTTGGCTTTTCAAGGTAGAGTCTCACTGTAGCCCAGGCTGACCTGGATCTCATTCTGTACTTCCGGGCTGGCCTTGAACTCACAGTGATCCTCCTACCTCTGCCTCCTGAGTGCTGAGATTAAAGGAGTGCATCATCACACCTGGCTATGTTAATTCTTTTAAATTAAAAATATTATTTATTTGTGAGCAGAGAGAAAGAGAGGGAGGAAAGAGAGAGAGAGAGAGAGAGAGAGAGAGAGAGAGAGAGAGAGAGAGAGAGAGTCTACATCAGGACCACTTGCTGCTGCGAACGAACTCCAGATGTATGTGCCATTTTGTGCATGTATTCTCCTTTTTATTCTAGGATCCCAAACATGAGGCAAGTGTTCCAGTTTCAATTAACCTAATCTAGAAACTTCCTCACAGACTTGCCCAGAATTTTGTCTCCTGGGTGATTCCAGATCCAATCAAGTTGATTGACAATTGAGATTTGCCATCACCATGTATATCAAATAATTCAGAGAATGAGTTATATCTCAGGTGGGTAACTTTCTTTTTTTTTTTTTTTTTTTTTTTTTGGTTTTTCGAGGTAGGGTCTTGCTCTAGTCCAGGCTGACCTGGAATTCACTATGTAGTCTCAGGGTGGCCTTGAACTCATGGCGATCCTCCTACCTCTGCCTCCCGAGTGCTGGGATTAAAGGCGTGCGCCACCACACCCGGCTTCAGGTGGGTAACTTTCAACAGGAAGTAGCCTGTGAGTACTTTGCATGCAGTATGCCATTTTAAACCTTGCAGCAGCCACAGGAAGTGATGTCATTATTCACATCACTGAACCTGGAGCTGCCCTTTATGGTCAGAATGATTGACCAGGGAGTCCCCACAATTTTCAAGAATCGAACCCAGGTTGTCAGGCTTTGCAAGCAAATGCCTTTAATCACTGAGCCATCTCCTCAGCCCATTGTGTGATGCCTATCTTAATTCCAAAAGAAAACAGGGGACATCTGTTGGCTACATATCTATTCCAGAGCTCATCTCCCATCTCCCTCTATGTAGCTTCTGATAGCTGAGGCTGACCTTCCACTGGCAGTGGAATATGACCTTGAACTTCTTTTTTTTTCTTAAATATATATTTATTGTCCATAAAGAGTTACATTATTCAGTGGGCAAACAATGAGTTGTTATCCCCAATTCCCCAATGGCCCCCTCCCCATCCCCAATCAGCTGGATATCCTCCTCCGTGGGCTGTCTAGATCAGTCCTTGTGGCAGGGGACCCTGGATAGCCTAGTACTCAACCTGGTCCTACTGTCCCAAGTGTGTTGATACTGAAGGGTGCCATGCTTCTGGATAGTCTCCCCCACCACGGCTTTTACAATCTTTCTGCCCCCTCTTCCCTGAGTCGTGGTGGATGAGTATTAAGGCTGCTTTAAGGTTGTGAATTTTGGGGTCTTTGTGTCGAAGATCGTTGGTTTCTGTCTCACTGGCTTATCCTGTGTAGATTGAATGTCTGTGGCTGTGGGTTCCTCATTCCTCCCGTTCACGTTATGACTGTGGTGGCTCCTCTCTTGCCAGAATCTCAGGTATGGGCCTACGGTCGGTTGGTAGGGTTAGATGGGCCCCATCTCTCTCGCTGCATCCTGAAAAATACAAGCACAATCTCCATCGGAGAGGGTGATCAGTGTAGGTTAACTGACCTTGAACTTGAATTCACTATGTAGTCTCAGGGGAGCCTTGAACTCATGGCGATCCTCCTACCTCTGCCACCCGAGTGCTGGGATTAAAGACGTGTGCCACCAGGCCCGGCTGGGCATTTCCTTTATGCCTTCATGGTCATCCCATTTCCTTAATACTCTGCGGACAAATCTTTGTGAGATTGAGTTCAAGTGATCTTTCTCTCTCTGCCTTCCCCCCTCTCTCCTAAAGCTGGCACTACAGGAAGGCAGTGCTGCGGACCATTAGTTTTCATCCTTTATTATAAAAATTTAAAATCAATATTAAGAACTGTCTGCAACAAGTACCAGAATAGCCCCATGGAGGAAAACGAAAAAGCTGGAAATAGACTTTAATGCATATATTAAAATTTTGGCCTATAATGAGGGAGAGAGGAAAAATTTCCTAAGGTAAAGGAGAATTTTAGTGCTGTAATAATTGCCTAATTATTCTTAGGA
This sequence comes from Zapus hudsonius, assembly GCA_004024765.1. NCBI lineage: Eukaryota > Metazoa > Chordata > Mammalia > Rodentia > Dipodidae > Zapus > Zapus hudsonius. Next base: position 23,616 of record PVHP010006637.1, read on the forward strand.
GTAATAAACATATCCTATTTCCTAATGTTTACCAAAATAAATTCTAGGCGGGTTAAGTAATTGGCTAGAAAAGTAAAATAAAGTGAATATGCAACTATCTATTCTCCAAGCGGAAAATACCTTTCTAAACTTAAAAATAATTGAAAAAGTGTGCTTTTGTTTTTGTCATTGTGTATAAATGGCTGAACTAATTAATTTGGAGTGGGCTTTGTGGCACATGACTTTAGTCCCCAGCACTTGAGAGGTTTGAGGCAAGAGGCTCTCAGTGAGTTCCAGGTTAGTTTAGGCAGAGTGAGAGACTGCTTCAAATAAAATTAAATAAATAAATAAATAAAACCAGGCGTGGTGGTGCACACCTTTAATCCCAGCACTCGGGAGGCAGAGGTAGGAGGATTGCCATGAGTTCAAGGCTCCCCTGAGACTACATAGTGAATTCCAGGTCAGCCTGGGCTAGAGTGAAACCCTACCTTGAAAAACCAAAAAAAAAAAACCCAAAAAATTGGTCCCACAGTTTCAGTCCCTCTACCTGGTGTTTCTGGGCAGGACAGAACTTCCTGGCTGGACGTGTGGTGGAGCAGAGATCCTCTGCTCACCATGGCAACTAGGAAGGAAGCAGACAGACATAAAGAAGAAGAGACAGAGGAACAGACAGTCTTCAAAGACTGTTCCTCTGTCTCTTCTTTATGTCTGTCTACTTCCTGGTTGCCATGGTGAGGAGAGGATCTCTGCTCCACCACATTTAAGCCAAGAAGTTCTGTCCTACTTTCCACTGACCAGGCCCCACTTCCGTAATGTTCCCACCATTACCCAAAACAGCGACAGTGATGCCAGCTGGGGGTGAAGCCTTCAACACAGGAGGCTATGGAGGACATTTCATATTCAAATCATAACACACAGGAAATGATAAAATTTTTTTTCTTGGTTCTTTTGAGGTAGGGTCTCACTGTAGCCCAGGCTCCCTGGCACTTACTCTATAGTCCCAGGCTGGCCTTGAACTCACAGCGATCTTCCTACCTCTGTCTTCCAAGTGCTGGGATTAAAGGCATGCACCACCATGCCCAACAAAACTATTTAAAAACATCTTTATATAATTAGATACTTTGTATGAGCAAATCTTATGATGGTTGCCCCCATTTCCCTCCTCTCTGTCCCCAATCCATTGGGGATCCTCCTCGGTGGGCAGACTGGATCAGTCCACGGGGTAGGGGATTACAAATTGCTTTAGAGGAAGCCAGTCTCCCCGCCTTGCGTGTTGTTGATGAGGGGGGCAATGTCTCTGGATATTCTCCCCCACCATGGCTCTTACACTCTTTCCATTTGGGCCCTGTGTGATAGGCCAGGGATGGTTCATCTCCTGCCAGGATGTCAGCCATCATCCCATATCTTGTTGGTGGAATTGGGTTGTCCACGGTCCTCACCGCCTTCTGAAAAAAAAAAAACAACAAAAAACAGAATCTCCATCGGAGAGTAAGATAAGTATAGGTTAAATGAGATAAGCATTGCTAATTTGGCAAGATTCTGATGGGTGTAGCATCTCTGTACCAACAAAACTTTTGTTAAAAATATTATTTATTTATTTGCAAGCAGAGATAGACAGACAGACAGACAGACAGACAGACAGATAGATAGATAGATGAGAGAAAGAGAGAATAGGTGTGCCAGGGCCTCCAGTTGCTGGAAAGAAACTCCAGATGCATGTGACACATCGTGCGTCTGGCTTCACGTTGGTACTGGGGAATCACACCCGGATCATCAGGTTTTGAGGGGCTTACACGGAGGGTTAGAAGTAAAATGCCCCAGGCCTGTGATTTTGTCAGAGACAGAGGGAAAGGCCAATTTACCAATGCCCCTCTCCCCCTCCCCCTTTCCCCACCCCACCCAGGACCTCTTCCTAGCTGAAGCCTGATCCTTGATGGTGCTGCAGAGAAAGAATTTCGTGAAGAACCAGAGTGAACCAGTTAAAAATTTATTCATTGAGATTAGGGATAGTACTGCACGCACCACCTTGTGCACCTGGCTTCACGTGGGAAGAGGGGATTTGAACCCAGGCCTTCAGGCTCTGCAAGCAACTGCAGAGCCACCTCTCCAGGTCGCTCCTCTTGCTTCAGCGTCGACATCTCACTTTCCTTTGGGGGCGCATGGGAACGCTCAGCCAATCAGCGGCCTGTCTGCGCGTTGCCATGGGGACGCGATGGCGCGTGGAGGGGTGTTCTGCTTGGGGGGTTCATTCTAGAACAGGGGCGCGGGGCCCGCCCGGCTCCTCACTTCCGGCTTCCAGACCATGAGACCGGAAGCACACAGCCGGTCAGCGCCCCACTTTAACTTCCGGCGTCCTCCGGGTTGCCATGGAGACGGGGGAAGCTCGGCCTGGGCACAGCGCATCCAGAGAAAAGGCGCGAGGGACTTGGGACGACGCCACTTCCGGTCCCCACCAGCCGGCCAGCCAATCAGCGCGCTGCTCTCCTTCCCGCGTTCTGCCGGTTGCCATGGAGACGGGGCGGCGCCTCTGAGCTCAGGGGTGCCTGTCGGTGGCCGGCGTCCTTGGGTCCCCCGCGTCCAGGTGGGTGGCGGCCGCGCCTCCGTGTCCACCCGGCATGAGTATCCAGGGGAGGAGTGGGGCTCCCTGGACCCCGTGTCCTCCTCCGCGGCCATGGCCGGCTGTGTCGGCTGTGGTCAGGGGACCCTGGGTGTCCCTCCGGGACCTGGGGCCGTGGGGATGAGGCTCCGCCTCTAGAGCACCCTGTGTGCCTGCCGTCAGCGCAGCCCAGGAAGGTTGGCTTGACCACGACGCTGCGACAGGCTCCTGTCCAGCCAGGGCTGCCTGGGGCCAGCATGCCTGCGACTCCCAGAGGATGCTGGCTTCAGGCGCTGCCAGTCATGGCTGCCAAGGGCCGTGCTCCCGCGGGGTCCTGCCTCCTAGTCCTGCTCAGGGCTTGTTGAATGCAGGAGGAACTGGCTTTGACTTCTGCTTCTCGGGTCCATCTGTAGATTTTACGTGGACCCAGCGATGCATCACACTTTTACAAAGTGAGGGTGGCTCAAAGCTGGAGTCTGAGAAAGCACATTGGTGAGAGGCAGTGCAGACGGGGAAAGTCAGGAAGGGGTACTTTCCGGGAGCAGAGAGACAGGGTTAGGGTACTCTCACACAGAGGGGCTTCTTTTTTTTAAAAAATGAATTATTTCTTTGTTTATTTGCAAGCAGAGATAGAGAAGAGAGAGAATGGGCACTCCAGGTCCCCTAGCCACTGCAAACAAACTCCATATGCATGCACCACTTTGTGCATCTGGCTTTACATGGGTACTGGGGATTCGATCTCTGGTCATTAGGTTTTGCAGGCAAGTGCTTAACTGCTGAGCCATCTCTCCAACCCTCCTTAGGGTCTCGCTCTAGCCCAGGCTGACCTGGAATTCCCTATGTAGTCTCAGGGTGGCCTTGAACTCATGGCAATCCTCCTACTTCTGCCTCCCGAGTGCTGGGACTAAAGGTGTGCACCACCACACCTGGCTTGGTAGCTTATTTTTAAGCTTACTTTGTGTGTGTATACGCATGCATGTGTGAGGAGGGCAGAGGGAACCCTGGAATGTTATCTTCAGAAATGTTGCCTATCTCTTTATTTAAATTGTCTTTTATTTTTTAAATTTTTATTTCTCAGGTTTATTTACATATTAAATATTCAATGCTAATTAATGGTTTGCATCTATCAGTGCTGCTTTTATTTACTTGTTAGGAGCTAGAGATGTTGTTTAATGACACATGAGAAATCAGCACAGACATGGAGAACTTCATTCTTTATGAGGAGATCGGCCGAGGGAGCAAGACTGTCGTCTACAAAGGGCGTCGGAAGGGGACGATCAATTTTGTAGCCATTCTTTGTACTGAAAAGTGCAAAAGACCTGAAATAACCAACTGGGTAAGTAAGCCAAGTGTGTTCAGGGTAGACACAGCCGTGAGCAGAGAAGGTGACAGAATGAGTTCAGGGTAGACACAGCCGTGAGCAGAGAAGGTGACAGAATGACCAAGTGCGTTCAGGGGAGACACAGCCACGAGCAGAGAAGGTGACAGAATGGCCAAGTGCGTTCAGGGGAGACACAGCCGAGCAGAGAAGGTGACAGAATGACCAAATGCGTTCAGGGGAGACGCAGCCGCGAGCAGAGAAGGTGACAGAATGACCAAGTGCGTTCAGGGGAGACACAGCCGAGCAGAGAAGGTGACAGAATGACCAAATGCGTTCAGGGGAGACACAGCCGAGCAGAGAAGGTGACAGAATGACCAAATGCGTTCAGGGGAGACGCAGCCGCGAGCAGAGAAGGTGACAGAATGACCAAGTGCGTTCAGGGGAGACGCAGCCGCGAGCAGAGGTGACAGTGCGCATGCAGCACTCTTGAAAGAGAGGCAGGATGGAGGCTTCAAGGCCAGCCAGGGCTACATGTCTTTAGAGTCTCTGTCTCAGGAAACCGAGTGTGGGGTCGGAATAATTGCCTGGTACACAAGAGACCTTGGATTTGACCTCTAGCACTCCAAACACGAATAATTCACCCAATCACTAACAAAGGTATCATATGAGCCAGGCATGGTGATATGAGCCAGGCATGGTGGTGTGCACCTAAAATCCCAGCACTTGGGAGGCAGGGGTAGGAGGATTACCATGAGCTCAAAGGCAGCCTGAGACTCCAGAGCGAATTCCAGGTCAGCCTGGGCTAGAGTGAGACCCTACCTTGAAAAACCAAAAGAAAAAAAAAGTAGCATGAAACAAGCCATTGCTCACGTGGTGTCAAGTACCACATTTTCTTTCTTTATTTGCAAGCAGAGAGAGAGAGAGAGAGAGAAAGAGAGAGAGAGAGAGAGAGAAGGGAGAGAAAGAGAATGGGCACACCAAAGCCTCTAGCCACTGCAAACAAACTCCAGATGCATGCGTCACATTGTGCATCTGGCTATTTTTTTAAAATATTTTATTTATTTTTATTTGAGAGAGAGAGAGAGAGAGAGAGAGACAGAGAGAGAGAGGCAGACAGAGAGAGACAGAGAGAATGGGCACGACAGGGCCTCCAGCCACTGCAAATGAACTCCAGACACATGCGCCCTCTTGTGCATCTGGCTTTACTTGGGCACTGGGGAATCAAACTCAGGTCCTTCTGCATTGCAGGCAAACGCCTTAACCGCTAAGCCATCTCTTCAGCCCGCATCTGGCTATTTGTGGTTACTGGGGAACCGAACCCCAGTTATTAGGCTTTGCAGGCAAGCACTCTAGCTGCTGAGCCATCTCTCCAACTCAAATACCACATTCTCTATCTGGAATGTGTGGCCTTCAGTTCAGTTTGTCTTCTTGTTTCTTATTTGGTTATGTTTTTGGTATTGTGTCTGAAACAAAAGTCACCGACAAATCCCACATTGCAGAGAGAGAGAGAGAAAGAGAGAGAGAGAGAGAGAGAGAGAGAGAGAGGGAGGGAGGGAGAGGTACGGATGGAGGGAGAGACAGAGGGAGGCCACAGATGCATGCACCACTTTTTGTGCTGGCTTTATGTGGGTGCTGGGGACTTGAACCCAGGCTGGCAGGCAAGCAAGCACTTTTAACCACTGAGCCATTTCCCCAGCCCCATGCTGTGTGTTTCTATAGGTCCGTCTCACCCATGAAATTAAACACAAGAATATCGTAACTTTTCACGAGTGGTACGAGACCAGCAATCACCTCTGGATGGTCGTGGAACTATGCACAGGTAGGCGTGTGAGATGCTGTGAATGGAGCCACCCTGTGCAGCATGAGCTGTGGTGTCTGCACCGCTGGGACCACTCAAGTGCATGTCCTTCCCTGCCTCCCTGTCCCTGTCATGTTCCAACCCAGTGCTTTCCTCTGCTGGTGGCCGTGAGAATGGACGGCTTTAATCACTTTCTCGTAGGTGGCTCCTTAGAAACAGTCATTGCTCAAGATGAGAACCTCCCTGAAGACGTTGTTAGAGAATTTGGGGTTGACCTGATTTCGGGATTGCATCATCTCCATAAACTTGGCATTCTCTTTTGTGACATTTCTCCTGGGAAGGTAATCTATGAGTCTTAATTTCTGAATTCAGAGTGTTTTCTCAAAGGTGTTTTTTTTTTGTTTGTTTGTTTGGTTGGTTTTTTGAGGTAGGGTCTCACTCTAGCCCAGGCTGACCTGGAATTCACTACGTAGTCTCAGGCTGGTCTCGAACTCTCAGTGATCCTCCTACCTCTGCCTCCCGAGTTCTGGGACTAAAGGCGTGCGCCACCACACCGGGCTCCAACAACTGTTTGAATGACTTGACAGGATGTGGTACTACTTCCTGGCACTGTTTCAACAGTCACTGATCACTTGAGACCACTGTTCGGATAGCAGACTTGGGCCTGTAACAGCCTGTGTGATGTCAGTGATTCTGACTGCAGTCTGAAGAGCTCAGGATACTTTCCCCATTTAACATGTGAGGGTCTCAGAGCCCTTACAAGAACTCCCTGAAGATGTGCAAATTAAGATGAACATGTTTCTAAAAACAATAGCGTTTTAAAAAATCTTCACAGATACTCTTGGAAGGGCCTGGCACCTTGAAGTTTAGCAACTTTTGCCTGGCAAAGGTGGAAGGTGAAAATTTGGAGGAGTTCTTTGCTTTGGTGGCAGCGGAAGAAGGAGGAGGTGACAGCTCAGACAGCGTGCTGAAGAAGAGCTTGAAGAGCAGAGTGAAAGGTGTGTGGCCCGGGCTGCCAGATCTCAGGGGAGGGTACGATGCCAGGCTTGTGTTTTGTCTCTGCTGTAGTTACCTTTGCATTTCTGGGACAAAGCACCTGACCAAAAGCAGCTGATGGGAGGAAAGGGCTTAATTTGGCTAATAGTCTCAAGGGGAGGCTTCATGATGACAGGGGAAACATGGCATGGGAGGAGCCTGGACATCACCTCCTTTACACGGCAGCTGGCATAAAGCAGCAAGAGTGAGCTGAGCTCTAGCAAGGGGGAGCGGGCTCTAACACCTCTAAGCCCGCCCTCAACAACACACCTCTAGCAAGGCTCTGCCTCTCAAATTGTCACTAGCTAGTGACCAAGCATTCAGAAGGTATGAGTTTGTGGGGACCAAACCACTCAAGTACTGTACTGAGAATGGCAATGACCAGGAGAGTTCTGGACATAGGGATGGCTTTGACCATGGTCTGAAGTGTCCTTGCAGCCCTGATGCTAGGTCAGGCATGAGAACTGCTAACAACTAACTAACTGCTAACTGCCTGTATGGTGTCCTTAGCTCTTGGCTTATCCCCCACTCATTAGAACAGGATGGCGGCTCAGTCCGTGGCCACTGCCTGTAGCACAGCAGCGTCTCCATCAGGGTGTGCACAGCAGTGCTGAGTATTTCTCCAGTGTGTTCCAGGCAGGTGTTGACAAATAGGGACAGAGACATTAAGACCACTGCCCTGAGAAGGCTCAGCGACACTCTCGTGGGATGTTCCTAGCGAGCTCAGTTGTCTGCAGGACAGCAGCAGGCTGCAGTGCTTGCTGCAAGGCCTGATGGGGATGCACAGTGAGGAAGACATTGAAAACAGCTCAGAGAACACAGCTTGTTCTGAGCCCCCAGAAGGCCAGCTCTGCCTGCTATGACCCTGCAGGCCTGGCTTCCCTGAGGCCATTCTTGGATGAGGCTTGGTCTCTGGCTGCCTCCTGGACCAAGGTCTGCCTTTGCAGTTTCAGAGTGGACCAAAGGAACCTGCAGCCAGGTGAGGAGGAAGGTCCAGGAGACTGGCTGGAGGGGGAGAAGGGGTTGATCTTAGCATTAGTAAGGAAGGGGGGGGGTAAAGATTACTGTACTCATTGTAGGTATAGTTATGTATGACTATAATTCTAGCACTCAGGAGGCTGAGGCAGGAGGATTGTGAGTTCTTAGCCTGGGCTACATAGCAAGACCCTGTTTCAACCTCCTCCCAAAATGAAAATGCAAGAAAGTAAAATAGAAATCTTTAGTTGGGAGACAGCCTAAGTGACATTTCTGTTACATTTTTTGCATATGTAGGTGTGTAGTATGTGTGGTGTGTGCCTGTATGGTATATGCAAATGTGTGTGCACAGTGTGTGTATACACTCACAGGTCAGAGGAGAGCATTAGAACATCAGGTGTTCCGCTTGTTTCCTTGAGGCAGGGTCTCTCACTGGACCTGGAGCTGCCGTTGTCGGTCAGAGTGGCTGACCAGTGAGTGACCCTGGTGACTGTCTATCTCCTTTCCCACAGGACTGGGGTTACAGCTTGCATGACCAAGCCCAGCTGTGTGCGTGGGTGCCGAGGACTGAGCTCAGGTTCCACGCTTGCACAGCAAGCACTCTGACATGCTTCCGAGACCATATGGAAGTGGTTCCTTGTCCAGACGCCCGAGACGCTGTCAGCTCCTCAGGGGGCAGGGATGGGGAGGGTGGTGTCCTTGGGCTTGGCAGCTGTGTGACTCAGGAATGAGAAGACCATGCAGGTTAACTAGGCCTATGAAGATGAGCAATTTCACTTTCAGAGCCTCCTCACACATGGTGTTTCCATGCCCAAGAGGACTTTTAGGTCCCCAAAGAACATTCCAAATGATGACCAGCATGCTAGTTTTGGGCTGTGCTTGTGTAGAGAATACTGAGTTCTGATGTCTGACTGACTGTTCTCGGGGTGTCAGGGAAGGTGGTGTAGTTTCAGAATGTGATTTGGATGGCTGTGTTGTGGAGGAGGTACAAGTTCCAGCAGCACGGTCCCCAGGACATCAGGTCAGCTTCTTCCGTCAGGTGGAGGATGCCTTGTGACCAGTTTAGCAGACTCAGTCCTGGACTTGGAGGTCCCTCATCTCGTAGACAGTGGTGCTTCACAGCCCTCAGGTAGAAAGGTCAAAGTGAAGTGTAAGCGACTGTTTCCCTGGAGCCTTAGGGAGTTTCGTGCAGTGGCCATGAGAACATGTCTCACTCTTCATCAACTGCAGGGAACACAATTGACCAAGGCGCCCAGGAGTCAGTAAAGTCATCCTTTACTCTGAGGTCACGATTCCCCAGATCCTCACCTGGGTCGTGACTGGGCATGGTGGGCGCCTGGTGGCTGGTGTTGGATCTGTGGTCACCTCAGGGTCCACTGTGCATTGCTGTCTGTCTGGTGAGCTCCCCAGATGTTTTTGAAACACTTCCTGGAATGCAGTCCTTGCACAGGTAATCCTGTCTCTACCCTTTTCCCTGCTTTCTCTTTTTGTGGTGCTGAGGATGGAATCGCACCTGAGCAGGCCAGGTGGGCACTGCCAAGGCCTCACCTGCACCCTGGCCTCCTGCCTTTGTCTTCTGTCGTACAGGACCTGCGCTTCTATCTTATTTTAAAAATTTTTATATATTTATTTGCAAGCAGAGATAGAAGAGAAGGTGTTGCCTGGTGCTTCCCCTGAGTCCTCCTCCTCTGCCTTCAGCTTCCTCCAGGAGGACTTCTTTACTTTCTTGTCCCTTGTGTTGGTGGAGTTTTACTAGGTCAGCCTGTGGGTGTTGGTTCTTTCCTGTCATAGTATTCTATCACCAAACTTACGGTAATAATATAGTTTTTGTCTCTCTATTTCATTGTGAATATTTTGTTCATTAGTATCTTTATTTGATAATTCCACATTTGTTTATGAGTTGGACAAGCATTTGGACCTGTTTTAGGTGCTAGGGAGATGGATGTGAGCTCACTGAACTTGCACTTCTAGTGGGGGAATTCAGACCGGCATACACCTTCAGCTCTTGTTGGTTAAGCACTTCCTAAGTTGGGTTGGTGCCTGGGCATCCAAGGGTCCTGTTTATCTGTCTCCATAGTATCTGGCGCAAACAGACCCTCCATAGCATTTGTTGAGGGAGTGACTGTGGCTGTGACATGAGACAGCATTGTGCAGATGTTCCATGGGAGAGCACGGAACCACACACTGGCACACACAGGCGGGGATTGGCTGCAGCAGGCCCTGGAAAGTTTACCTCAGTGGAATTTTGTTTCTAAATGACTGGTGCTTACTTTACCCAGAGAATGTGTTCACTGGGAGAGGGAGGATTTAGATCCCACATGGAGACACGGACCCTGCAACTGCCCAGCTGTGATTTGCAGGGTGTTAAGTACTCCACTAAGCTTCTCTCATTGGTGAATGAGGGAACCTCCTACCGCTGAAATGCAGGGTTGCTTTGTAACACTAAACTTTGCATAAAGTTCATGTGGCTCACATGTTGCTGCTCTCATCTGCCTTCTGGTTACATGGAGGGTTTCACTCATCCCCCCTCACTCCACACCAAAACCAATGGGGTTTGAGCAGAGGTGATATGAGTCACTTGGAGGTGGGATCCTAGAGGCCAAGTGCAGACCTTTCTTGTCTGCCTGTGGGTGGAGGGAGCAGGGGGGTCAGAGCCCTCCTTCCACTTGTGGTGGACATGGGGTTCGAGTAAAAGCTCACCTTTGCTATTGAACCACTGCAAATTTGGTGCTATTTCTGCCTATCTTATTATATATATGATATTGGTTTTTCAAGGTAGGGTCTCGCTCTAGTCCAGGCTGACTTGGAATTCAGTATGTAGTCTCAGGGTAGCCTTGATTTCACGGTGATCCTCCTACCTCTGCCTCCCGAGTGCTGGGATTAAAGGCATGTGCCACCACTCCCGGCTAAAAAAATTTTTTATTTATTTATTTGTAAGCATAGAGAGATAGAAGAGAAGAGACAGTCAGAGGGAATGAATGTGCCAGGGCCACCAGCCTCTGTGAATGAACTCCAGATGTATGGGTCACTTTGTGCATCTGGCTTTACGTGGGTATTGGGGAATCAAACTTGGGTTATTAGGCTTTGTAGGCAAGCACTGAGCCATCTTTCCAGCCCCTGTTGCCTCTCTTGTTTTAATTATAAATATAATGTTTTTTTTTTCTGTGAGAATTTATTTATTTTATTTATTTTTTGTACTCTTTTTTTGTTTTGTTTTGTTTTTTTCTCACTCTAGCTCAGGCTGACCTGGAATTCACTGTGTAGTCTCAGGGTGGCCTTGAACTCATGGTGATCCTCCTATCTCTGCCTCCCGAGTGCTGGGATTAAAGGCGTGTGCCAACATGCCCGGCTATTTATTTTTTATTATCCATAATTAGATATATTGAATGAGCAAATAATGAGTTGGTATCCCCATTTCCCCAGTTTCCCTCTTCCCTGTCCCCAATTAGCTGGATATCCTCCTCCGTGGGCAGTCTGGATTAGTCCATGGGGTAGTGGGTTATGGATAGCCTAGGAGTCAACCCGGTTCCACCCCCCCCCCCTTTGTATGTTGTTACTGAGGGGAGGAATGTCTCTGAGCATTTAAATTGACAATTAAATGCATGTTTATGTAGCTGGACAGACAGCTCAGTCAGTTAAGTGCTTGTCTTGAGTTTGACCCCCACTTACAATCTATCTGTGGATGCAGACACAGGAGGGTCCCTGGAGCCCACTGGCCAGTCAGTCTAGCGGATTGGTGAGCTCCAAGCTTATGAGACAGCCTGTCGCAAAGGAGGTGGATGACGTTCTTGAAGAATGACACCTGAGGTTGTCCAGTGGTCTCCACATACATACTATGAACAGTGCACACATGAAAATACGTAGATGTATGTGCATGTGTGTGTATGTACCTGAATGTGCCACACTTGCCAAGTAGTTTTCAAAATATGCTTATATTCATTTATACCCTTTATGAAATGTAATCTTAGAATTAGAAAACATTAAAGAATGTGAAATAACATGACATTTTATTCCCATATGGCTTCCTTCCTATTGTTTTCCTCTCACCAGCACTCTCCCAGGTAGATTCATGTTCCGACAACGTGAATGTCTAACTGAACCGTTCTTGTCCCTTGTTCTTGTCTCTTTTTAAAGGGTCTCCACTGTACACAGCACCGGAAATCATGAAGGGTACTGACTTCTCCATCACCAGTGACCTCTGGTCTTTGGGCTGTCTGCTTTATGAGATGTTTTCAGGTGATTCCTCTGTGATTCAGTGTACAGTCTAAAAGAACAAAACACAGTTCAGTCTGTGCTTGCAAGTGTTTGACCTGAAATGTATCAAAAGCTGATTTTTACATACTTTATTGTTTTTATTTTTTTCGAGCTAAGGTCTCGCTCTAGCCCAGGCTGACCTGGAATTCACTCAGTAGCCCCAGGCTGGCCTCGAACTCACAGTGATCCTCCTACCTCTGCCTCCCGAGTGCTGGGATTAAAGATGTGCACCACCACATCTGGCTGATTTTACACATTTTGGATAAATTGCTTGGCCTTTAGGCATATGGAGGCTCTTAGGAACACTGTAAAATGTAGGTAATTTTTCATAAATGTCTGGGATATTGAAAATTGCCTAAAACCATTAAAGACTAATTATTAGCAGAAATTTCTATAAAGGTGGCTTGTTACTGAATTATTCTGGTGTGTTTGATGGCCCGTGAAACCCTTAGATCATGGGATTGAACCTTTGTGGATTTCTGTATTGATCTCCAGGACACATTTTTCATTAGACATACAAGTGCATACAGACAGTGCACGTTAGGCATTCATAGTTAGTGAATGCTTTTTGCCTCTAAATCATGTAACTCATATTTATAAGTTATGTAAACATCTATGAAATATCTCCACTTGAGATAGAATTATTGGTGATAACAAGCTGTTTAATTTTGCAAGTTAATGTGATTTCAGGAAAACCTCCATTCTTCTCAGAAACAGTTTCAGAATTAGTTGAGAAGATTTTATATGAAGATCCTTTACCACCCATTCCGAAAGGTAGGGCTCCTTTCCACATGGTGAGTGTGTCAGCTTATGTCTTGGGGTCCTGCATGGTGAGTGTGGTTAGCTTACATTGTAGGGTCCCCCATGGTGAGTATGGTTAGGTTACATTGTAGGGTCCCGCATGGTGAGTGTGGTTAGCTTACATTGTAGGGTCCCACATGGTGAGTGTGGTTAGCTTACACCTTACCTGGAAGAGCACTTCATCTAAAGCAGTCGTTGTGATTCGTACCTGCCAAAGCTAAGTTTTATAGTAGCCTGTCTGCCATTCCCAGTATTGACACTGGAGACCAGGTACTGTCACAACACGGGTTATTTTGTGCTCCTGTATCACAAGAAGTCTGGTTTCCAGGTTTAAAGAGCTCTAAGATTATAATTCAGTGTATGTTTTATTTACCTATGCTCACACCTCCTGTAGTTGCTTCTAGGATAGTGTCTTGGGGGCAGAAAACAGGTGGTTGTTTCTCAGTCCTTCTCTGATGAATCTGCTTGCTATCTAATGTTTTTGGTGTGTGTGTGTGTGTGTGTGTGTGTGTGTGTGTGTGTGTGTGTGTGTACGTGGGTTCACATGCATATGTGTGTGCATGAGTGTGAAGGCCAGGAGTGTGGGTGTCTTTCTTCAAGTACCACGTACCTTTTTTGAGACAAGGTCTCTGCTGGCCTGAAACTCTCCCAGTGAGCTAGGTTTGGCTGGCCAGATAGCCCCAGGGATCCTCCTGTCCACCTCAACATGGAATCACAGGCATTGGCTACCACCCCAGCTCTTAATGAGTACTAGGGACCAAACTTGGGTCTTAAGCTTGCAAAAAGCACCTGATCTGCTGAGATACCCTCCCAATGCCTAGAAGAAAACCTAAAAAATGTTGGGGTGTCAGGCTGGCTGTCTTCAGTGTGTTGTTTCAACAGTGTGTTTACATGCAAGTTATGAGTTCGTTTTTGAGATCCATTTTTATGTGTGGCTCTGGAATAAAGTTTTGTATCTGCTGCTCTTGACACAAAGGCTGTAGTTGTGATAAAGGCTCCCCTGTGCTCTTGAAAACAGTTTGGCTGCTTGAAGTGCTATGACTCTTAAGTGCTGATGCAGGACATTAAAATAAAGTGTGTACATTATATATTCATCTTGTCACTTTTTAATTTTGGACATTAATTCGTTTATAGATTCCTCACTTCCAAAGGCATCTTCAGATTTTATTAATTTGCTGGATGGGTTACTTCAGAAAGATCCTCAGAAAAGGTACAGATAATATTTAGTGTGAAAGTATAGTGGAATCATTTTATGTGTTGTATAAATAGTGGGTTTTGTTTGATTTGTTTTGAGACAAGGTCTCACTGAGAAACTCAGACTGACCTTGGACTCATTATGCTCCTCCTGCCTCAGCCTCCTGATGCTGTGATCACAGATCTGCACCTCTTTAACCTGCAGCACTGCTGTTCTCGTCACAGATAGATGCTCAACTTGACTTTCTTTTCAGAAAGTCTGAGTTTGGATTAAGAGACTTAAAGCATGAGGAACTTTTATTCTAAATGGCTGAGGTAGAGTTCATTACAGAGTCCTGGTGGCAGGGAGGGCGCAGCAGCAGGTACAGGGGCAGCTGGCCACATCCCAGCCGTGGTCAGGAAGCAGACAGCTCTGGCTGTCCATGCTCCGCTCTCTTCCTCCCTTTCATGCAGCCTATGGAATGGCACTACCCACCTACCTCAGTTCACCTAGAAAGTCCCTCTAGATGTGCCCAGAAATTTGTCTCCTGGATGATTCTGGATCCTGTCGTTGACAATATCAACCATAGTATTTATTTTAACATTTAAAATTATCAATAGAGTCCCTTTGTAAACTGGTTGGAAAACCCAAAATATTTTTATCAGGTTCAGTAGACTTCAGACCCCTAGTTTCATTCTGTAGCATTTAAGGTTTCTGAACTATTATTATTTATTTTGCTTTTGCTTCTGAGAAGTTAATTTCACCCATGAATGAGTGAATGACAAAGCAACTTCAGAGGTGTGTTGTTTAGACCCTGCTGCTGTACACAGCTCGGGGAGGGGGTACTCTGGTAAGTGGGCTGCTGACATAGGGTTTCTCTGTTCCTGTCTGTGAAGGTTGACCTGGACAGGGCTACTGCAGCATTCCTTTTGGAAGGATGCCCTCGAAAGAGACAATCCAGACTCAGGTGTGGAGGAATTTGGTATCAGGTAGTATATACTTGTCTTCTTTTTTAAAAATATTTATTTATTTATTAGAGAGAGAGGAGAGAGAGAGAGAGAGAGAGAGAGAGAGAGAGAGAGAGAGAGAGAAAGTGAGTTGCAGGGCCTCCAGCCACTACAAACAAACTCCAGATGCATGTACCACTTGTGCATCTGGCTTTATGTGGGTACTAGGGAATTGAACCTGGCCATCAGGCTTTGAAAATAAGCACTCTTAACTGCTGAGCTATCTCTCCCTCCCAACTTGTCTTCTTGTGTAGGGTCCAATATTGTTCCAGTGATGCAATACCATGGTTTGGATTCCTCTGCTTTCTATCAGAGAAAATCCAGCATTTTTTTTTTTTTTTTGGTTTCTCGAGGTAGGGTCTCACTCTAGCCCAGGCTGACCTGGAGTTCACTATGTAGTCTCAGGGTGGCCTCGAACTCACGGCGATCCTCCTACCTCTGCCTCCCGAGTGCTGGGATTAAAGGTGTGCGCCACCACGCCCAGCTAGCATTTTTTAATTATGGGTTTCTCAACCGGTTTAGTCATGATATTTTTGTGTTCTCAGTTTTGCTCAACTTCTCATCAGTTTGTTTTTGTTAAGGTCTTGCTTTAGTCCAGGCTAGCCTGGAATTCACTATGGAGTCTCAGGCTGGCCTGGAATGCCACCGTATCTGGCCATTGGTTGTTTCTCAAACAGTGATGAAGTATGGTAGTCATTGGTCCTGTTCACTCAGTACACCTGGCTGCCTGCTTCCCTGTGCATGGTGGGATGCCATGTGCCCTGTCAAGTTAGACTTGCTCTGGCTGGTGAAATATAAGCAGGAGTGATGAGCACCACTTCTGTGGAGAAGTCAGAGCCAGGGTGAGTGAGGATCATGTGATTTGGAAGAAAAATGCCTAAGTGGACTTGCTGTCAATTTGGGCCTTGCTCTGGTGAGCTTGGATTTCCTGCCAGCCTTCAGTGGCTCTGCATATGAGTCACGCTCAAGTTTGGAGATTCCTATGTGCCAGGAAGACGGAGTGGATGCCACCACCCTGTCACCTAGTGTCCTGCTGAATGCATCTCGTTTTTATTGCGACTCCTTCCCTGCTAGGGCACAAGCAAGGTGACCTGTTTGCAGAGCAGCCAGGGGAAGAGCTGTTGGTGCGTCTGAGGAAAGTTCTTTCCTTGCAAGCATGAGGGGGCCATGTGTGGTGACCGTGTTGGAGCTCAGCATAGATGTCCCCTGTAGGGCTGAGCAATCCACAGTCACTTATTCTCAGCACTGTGATGAGTTTTGGTTTCCTCAGTAGTCGATGCCAACTGCAAAAAATGCTTCTTTGACCAAAAGTGAGAGCAGCACTGATCTATGGGCGTGAACATAAGTGACAGGTTGGCCTTGAACTCTTGATCCTTCTGCTTCCTGACTGCTGGGGTCATAGGTGCGCACCACCTCACCTGGTTTCATCTGTCTTCCTTCGTTGGCCTGCTATCTACTGCTTGGCTTTTGGGAAAAGGGCTTGTAAGGGTATTAGTGCCTTTCACTCAGAAGTCCTCACTGAAGAGTTGTACTTGTCCTGTTGTGAGGCTGCAGATGTGCTCCGTGACTTTTTATTCCATATGCAAGGAAGGCTTGATTGTGTCGCCTTTCTCCTTTGAGCAGCAGGAATGTCATGGAATGCTCAGGACCCCAGGATTCCGGGGAGCTTCTGCAGAGCCCTCAGAGTGGCCAAGCCAAAGGACAGAAGGGTGTTCAGCGGCTGAGCCAGTCTTTTAGACTAGGTGAGCACTCCATACCTCTGAGGACGCTGTCTCTTGAGTCTTTGGCCATGTGCCCGCTGGCTTTAGGTCTCTGTTTCCTGCTCTGCTCATGGCATTTTCTCCTCCTATGGTAACTAACGTGTGGCGTTTCTGCTACAGATAATCCAACTGAGTTGTGGCCAAAGAGTACCGTGGGTGGTCAGCTGAACGAGTCCATATTCCTCCTCAGGTATGAGTGTCTGGGAGGGGGTCAGCTGAACGAGTCCATAATCCTCCTAACCTACATAAGGGGCTCATTCATAAAGGACTCCAAGGGCTGGAAGTCCAGTCTGGGTGGCAGACTGTAACCCAGAGATACAGGACAGGGATACGATTGACAGACCCCACTTTCAGCTCCCACTTCTGAAGTCACAGTGAGATGCTGCCCAGTAGAATTCAGGTTTTGTATATATATTTTAAAAATCACTTATTTTAGCTATCTGTAAGTGTTAAAGCCTTTTCTCTTCGTACTGTGGAGGTCCAGCATCCTTATTTGGAAAAGGCTTTTTATATGGCGAAAAGATTGTTTTCTTTCTTTACATCCAGCTCTCTTCTTTCCCTTTTTAAATTGATATTTTATTGTCCAAAATTAGATACATTATATTAGTAAATATCATGTTGGTATTCCTGTTTCCCGCCTCCCTGTCCCCCATCCACTGGGTATCCTCCTCGGTAGGCATACTGGATCATTCCGTGGGGTAGGAGGTTATGAATATAGCACAGGAGGCAGCCAGGTCCCCCCCTCTTGTGTGCTGTTTTCTTTACCTTTTTTCTCATAGGAAATACACCAGTCAACTACATCTCCAGCCTGTGTGTTTTTCTTGAACCATGTTTTTTTTTTTTTGTATATGAAGCACAAACAACATGTGAAAAATAAAAAATCAGACTGGTTATTTTTAAGCGATTAGGGCCATTGTTTAAAAATATGAAAAGAGCCAGGAGGCGTGGGTCACCACACCTTTAATCCCAGCACTGTGGAGGCAGAGGTAGGAGGAGCGCTGTGAATGAGTTCCAGGTCAACCTGGGCTAAAGGAGACCCTACCTTGAAAAAAACAAAAACAAAAATATATGAAAGTTATCATTAAATATGTTTATAATTTTTCTGGGGTTGGGACAGATCCCTCAATGATAGAACATGTGCCTAGCATATGTGAATTCCTGGGTTCAATCCCCAGCATTATGAAAGGAAAAGAATTCTTATATAAAAATTTTTATTTCATGAAATGGAAACTATATAATGATGTACTGACATTGTTTTAAACTGTTTTTGCATAATTCGATATAAAGTATGTTAAACTTCTACACATTTTAGGTATTTTGAATTGACTTCTTGAGACACTTGTACAGTCTTGTCTACGTGTGTGGTGTAAGAACTTGCGTAATTAATTAATAAACAGTGAGAGGCGAGAGTCCTGGTCTCTGGGCCTCTGAAGGAGATGGCTTGGAAGGACTCTAGTGATCTGAGGGGAGGCTGTTTCAAAACTGACAGTCAAAATGATACGGGTTACATGATTACAAAATGAGATGGGTTACACGAAGAGTGAGAGAGAGAGTTTTGGAATCCCCTTCCCCCCCCCCCCAAGTTTGTGTCCTCTAATGCCAAAGAATTGTACACAGGGACGGAATTAAAATTTAATTACACATTTATTCTAATTTAATAAATTAGGAAAAGGGGAGTTGGATGGGGAAATTTCCCAGTCACCATGTGGGAAGTTAGAGTTCTCCAGCCACCAGTGTGGGGAGAACACGTGTCAGAGAGTTAACAAAACTTATATTATTTAGCTAAATAAACAGCCCAAGAAAAGATAACAGAAGGCTCCCTTAATGAGAAAGAGAGATTCATGAGAGAAAAAGTCTGGAGCCTGCTCCTCTCCACCCTAGCCATTAGCTGGGGTGGGGGGTAGGCCTTACTTTCCTAAGGCCTGGAAATCCAGCAGTCTTTCTACTCCATTGCCATGTGGGCAAAGAGGGCTGACTTCCTCTAGGGAAGCTAGCTTTAAGTCCTCCCCAGGTGAGTCAGAGAGACAGCTGATTGGTTCATATCTGACCAATCAGTTTTAGCACCTAGGTTGTAGCTCTAACTAGACACCTCCCACTAAGGGGTAGGGGTGGAAAGGGAGGGATGATTCCTGCAAACACATGACCATCACAAAAACAAACACACACAAAAAACCTGACAGTCAGACCCAGGAGTAGCATAGAGACCTGTGATAATCATGGCTTTCACATGTCAGATTATATGATTATACTTACTTGCCACTTACCTTAAACTGCTACAAAGGCGAGAATTTTTTCATTTTATTTATTTATTATTTTAAAGTATTTTATTTATTTATTTTCAAGGAGAGAGAGAGAAAGAGAGAGAGACAGACAGAGAGAGAGACAGACAGAGAGAGAGAGAGAGAATGGGTGCACCAGGGCACTGCAAATGAAATCCAGATGCATGCACCACTCTGTGCATCTGGCTTTATGTGGGTACTGGGGAATTGAACTCTGGTTATTAGGTTTTGCAGGTAAGCGTCTTAACTGCTGAGCCATCTCTCCAGCCCATTTTATTTGTTTTTACCTTTTTTTTGAGGTAGGGTCTCAATCTAGCCCAGGCTGGCCTGTAACTCACTATAGCCCAGGATAGCCTCAAATTCACACTGATCTTACCTCAGCCTCCCAAGTACTGGGATTAAAGGCATCCCCTACCACACCTGTCAAGAATTCTTCCATTTTAAAAAGTGTTTGAAATAAAACTAAATATTTTCTATCCTTTGTATAATATTTTAATCTATTTTATGATGCTAGTATCTAAATAAATATGATATATATCTTATAAAATGTTTTATGGTTTGTAGTTAAAAGAGAAAACACTGTACATAGCATAGGATCTATAAATAAAAAATAAGTTATCTATAAAATAGTGTTAGACAAACAGAAATTAGGGTTCAAAAAATTTTTTTTGGTATTTTGAGGTAGGGTCTTGGTCTAGCCCAGGCTGACCTGGAATTCACTATGTGGTCTCAGGGTGGCCTCGAACTCACAGTGATCCTCCTACCTCTGCCTCCCAAGTGCTGGGATTAAAGGCGTGTGCCACCACGCCCGGCATAGGGTTCAAACTTTTTATATGACGAGATTGTATACAATTATCATATTCTACTTTTCATGATGACATAGTAATCAGAGGATGAAACTTCTGGGTATGAATAAGGTCATGTATTTTGCAGTTCCCGTCCGACCCCAAGAACCAGCACGGCAGTGGGAGCGAGTCCTGGCGAGGACGGGAGTCAGAGCTTACCACTGAAGACACCCTCTTTCACTAAGGTGAGTAGCCAGGGAAGTATGTGTGTGTGTGTGTGGGTGTGTGTGTGTGTGACCGAGGCACGTGTGTGCACATTGGAGGCAGAGAACTTGGGTGTTCTCCTCTGTTGCTCATCTGCCTAGTCCCTTGAGATGGAGTTGTTCCCTCAACCTGGAGCTGCTCTTTGTGGTCAGCAAGCCTAGGACGAGGGTTACAAACACGTGTGGCCACACTCAGCTTTTGTATGTGGGTGCTGGGGATTTGAACTGGGGTGGTCTCAGGCCCTCATGCTTAGGCAGTGGGGCTATCTCCTCAGCCCAGAGTGTTACCCTCTGCTCTTGTTCCAGCTGGTGAGCGGGCCCCTGAGCCAGGAGGCCCTGGAGGCCCAGATGAGAGAACTGATCTACACAGACTCAGATCTCGTTGTCACCCCAATCATCGACAATCCGAAGGTGTGCAAAGATGCTGACCACCCAGGGCTGCGGTGTAGAGCCCAGGCAGGGTGCGCTCTGTGACATTTCTCTCTCTCACAGGGCTCTGCCTGGGCTTCTTTCCTCTCCTTCCTGGCTTCCCTCTGCTGTGCCATCGCTTGCAGTGGGGACTTTTCTCCTGCCCTGCGTCTCCTCGCCGCCCTTGTCACACACCGCAGCTCTCTGTCCCCTCATCTCTCCAGCCATGCTGACAAAGCCAGCATGTCCAGGTGTTCTGACACTGAGGTGCTGAGACCTTAGTGAGCAAAGCCCACTGACCGGGGACGGGTGAGCACAGCTCCCAGGACCCTTGGTGAGCTTCGCTGTCTCACATCTTTGGGATGTCCCAGCACATGACTTAGGGAGGTAGGCTCTCACGTAAGAGAATTTAATCATGAATTTCCCAGTCCCATGTTTTCCTGTGACTCCAGCTTCAGCACATTCACCTTCTTCCACCAGTTTTGCATTGTATTCTTGCTGTTTTTTCTTCTGCAAAATATGTTTCCAAATTAATTCATGGCCGTAAGACATGTGGATCAGACCATGTATTTTCTTGGGTACATGTTTATTCCTAGACAGACAGCCTTTGCTTTACATTACTTAGCTGTCTTTCATAATGGACCCAGTATGAGTTCAGATGTTTGGCAACATCACTGGATTGTGTTATGTTTGAGGGGGATGAGATTTTCCCAATGGACTTTCAAGAACAGTCTTTTATGCTTGGAATACACTTTATGTTGGTTTTTTTTTTTCTGGGAAATCTTAGCAGAAATTTGTTTTTAAACCTTTTTTGATTAACATCAAGATTTAGAGAAGAGGTTCATGGTTACTAGAGGCCTTGCCTCTTACCCGGCTTGTCCTAATGTGAATCACCTCACGGGATAGTTGGCGGGCCTGGTAATTAATGTCACCGCAGGGCTATCAAACAAGCAAGGTTCTTTTCTAAATTCTAGCAATTGTGCCATTATTGTCCTTTCTCTGCTCCAGGGCTCTCTTCCACCCTCCTCCACCCCTCCACTCTTCCACCCTCCTCCTCCATGGCCCTTTGGGACTTTGATTAGTGTCTCATCAAGTGGTTTTAAAAATAATTATATTTTATTTATGAGAGAGAGAGAGAGAGAGAGAGAGAGAGAGAGAGAGAGAGAGAGAGAGAGAGAGAATATAGGCGTGCCAGGACCTCCTGCTGCTGTAAATGAACTCCAGACCCACCATGTATCACTTTGTGGATCTGGTTTTATTTGGGCGCTGCGGAATTCAACTAGGGCAAGCAAGCGCCTTTAACCACTGAGCCATCTTTTCCAGCTCAAGGCCAGTGAATTTACCTGAGATTTCTCATGGTTAGAATGACAGTAGGAATTTAGATTATGGGGTTAGAGTGAGAGTATACATCTTTGTCAAGAATACTATCAGAAAAGGAAATTTAAATGCCACATAAAATTTTTGTCGAAATTAGGCAGAGAAACAACTGAACTTGATTGAAAGCCTGCAAGTGTGGTACATTGGCTGTTCTAAACTCACGGATCCAACCAATTAGCTGATTCAAATAAATTATCTTTATTTGCATATTTTAATCTCAAAGAGTACTTTTGGGCTAGTTTTCTTTTTTGTTTTGTTTTCTTTGAGATAGGGTCTCACCTCTGTCTCCTGAGCCTGGGGACACAGGAGTGCACCACCTTGCCCTGCTCCTTCTTTTTCTTTATCTTTTTTTTTTTTTTTTTTGGTTTTTCAAGGTAGGGTCTTGCTCTAGTCCAGGCTGACCTGGAATTCACTATGTAGTCTCAGGGTGGCCTTGAACTCATGGCGATCCTCCTACCTCTGCCTCCCGAGTGCTGGGATTAAAGGCGTGCGCCACCACGCCCGGCTTCTTTTTCTTTTTAAGGTTCCTTTTCTTTTTGAGGACACATTTTATGTTTTTTTTTTTATTGTTTTGATCCTCATCATTTTGTAATCTGATATTTGGGATATTTTGGGACATAGGTATCTGTTTCTTAAGGTATTTCAAAAGTGTTTGTTTCCCCCTTATAGATAATGAAGCAACCTCCGATTAAATTTGATCCAAAAATATTGCATCTACCGGCTCATTCAGGTAGGGTCACACAGGCTTGTCAATCATGCTGCCCCTGTGTATAGATACCAAAGTGAAATTTGTTTGCAATCTTTATAGAAGATTGAGTTCCCATTTTCTTGGCAGTGCCCTTGGGCAGTGTTTTGACTACTATGAAAGCAGTGTCACCTTGCAAGCGCTTTGTTTTTGACAGTGTGGTGTTGGGGTTCTACTCTCCTCCCTGCTCTGAAAACCCCACGTTCATCTCGCCTCTCACCTGCTGTTTGCCGCCTCCTTCCTCACATTGCCCCTCTCACGGCCTTCTCTCCTCTGCAGTGGAGAAGCTGTCAGGTCTGAAGGACCAGGACTGGAACGAGTTTTTGCAGCAAGTGTGCTCCCAGATCGACTTGGCCGAGAGGAGCACCGGGGCTTCTCGGGCCAAGCTGAACCTCCTGTGCTATCTGTGTGTGGTGGCCTCGCACAAGGAGGTGGCCCCCAGGCTCCTCCACTCGCCGCTGGTAGGTACTGCCACAAACTCATGCACTGCGCGAGCCTAGGGTGCTTGCTTCGCATGCCAAGGCATGGGCTCCAGCTTTCACACTGAAAGAAAAACAACAAACCAAGGGCTAAACTACTTCATTTATTGCTGTTTTTGATAGTCCTGAGGATTGAATTTAGGGTCTCATGCATTCTTGGTATGCATTCTATCACAGAGCTGTATCTCTGTCCTTTTTTTTAAAAAAAAAAATCATTTTTTACTGAGTCGGCCAGGCTGCCAGGTGTTGCGGTCATCTTGTTCTCATTGCTGGGACAAAACATCTGACCAAATGCAGCTGATGGGAAGAAAGTTTTTATTTGACTCACAGTCTCAAGGGGAAGCTCCATGATGGCAGGGGAAAGCATGGCAGGAGCAGAGGCTGGGCATCACTTCTGCCACAGCAGGTGGAAGACAGCAGCAGAAGAGTGAACTGATCTCTGCCAAGGGGGAGCTGGCCATAGCACCCCTAAGCCCACCCCCAGCAACACACCTCCAGCAAGGCTCCACCTCCAAAATTGCTACCAGCTGGGGACCAAGCATTCAGAACACAGGAGTTTATGGGGAACATCTGATTTAAACCACCACATTCCATCCCTGGTACCCATAGACTGATTATTACTATCTCAAGTTGTAACGTGTATTCAGACCATCTTAAAGGTCCCCAGACTTTCATCAAATCTCATCACTGTTCAAACACCTCCAAAGTTCAGAGTCTCTTAACCATGAACCTGTAAATCCAATACAAGTTAAACACACACAATGTAATCACACTGCAAAAGATGCCATAGCAAGGAGAGGCTGAGTGATGCAAGAGCTAGAACAAGTAGGGCAGATAACAAATCCTGCAGTTCCAGGCCCATCTGTGACCACACAGAGTCTCTAGGGCTTCAGTTCTACCCCTCCAGCTGGGCTGAGGACAGCCTGGGAAAAAGGTTTTTATTTTCATCTTATGTACCCAGTGCCCCTGCCCTTGCCTTGGTGCTCAGGTTGCTTCAGTCATGGGGATTCTCCTCTGTTGACTCGCCATCACTTCAGTGAGCGTTCATCTTCTTTTTAATCCTAGTTCCAGTTGCTCATCCAGCACCTGCGGATAGCTGCAAACTGGGACATGTAAGTACCACTGATGTTCTGAAGAGCATCGCTCGTGACCTCACATAGATACCTTACCACAAATGAAGGAGAAAACAATCTTTTCTGTCAGCGAATGAGCAAAGCAATGTCATTTTCTATAGTCACTGTTTTGTACTGCTTGGAATATCCCACCCCAAACTCAAAAGGCCTACCCGTTCCCCTCTGTATGCCATATAAACCAGCCAACTTTGATAGGAGGTGTAGCACCCCTCCTGCATGAGGGATAAAGACACAGTGGGGGACTGGAGAGATGGCTCAGCAGTTAAGGCACTTGCCTCCAGTGCCTAAGGCCCCAAGTTCAATTCCCCAGTACCCACATAAGCCAGACCCACAAGGTGGTAGCCTAGCCCTGGTGTTCTCTCTCTCTCTTTCTCTCCCACTCTCTCTCTGCTTAACAGAAAAAAAAATTTAAAAAAATTAAAAAAAAAGACACAGTGGGCCCCCTCCCTACCCCGAAGCTTGCCCTTCTATAGAAGTAGAAATCTACTAAAATTCTTTGGACAATGTGGTTTTAACACAAAAAGGAGAAAGAGGGCCTGGAGAGATGGCTCAGCTGTTAAAGGCACTTGCTTGCAAAGTCTGACAGCGTGGGTTTGATTCCCCAGTACCCACGTAAAGCCAGATACACAAAGTAATGCATGGTCTGGAGTTTCTTTGCAGAGGCAAAAGGCCCTGGTGTGCTCATTTACCCATTCTTTCTCTCTGTTTGCAAATAAATAAAAAATATTTTTAAAAGAAAAAAAAGAGTGTTCCTGACAGTAAATTATCTGAGTTAATGAGGACATGGGCAGTTTTTGGGAATATCTCAGTTGTAAATTTAAAAAGATGCATATATATCCGTTATCCTGATCTTACAAGGACTGTTCTGGAATTTTGTATACTCCGTCTAGAAACGTTAGTAGCTGCTCCTCTTGATGTTCAGTATGAAGTCCATCCAGCTTTTCCTTCTGTGAGGCATTCCTTGGCACCTCAGTCTTTGCCTCACAGCTTCTGCTCACACCAGCCCGTGTATTCTAACCAACCCTGCTTAGTTCTCAGGATATGGGCAGAATGAAGCAAGCCTCTCACACAAGCTGCTTTTAGCTGGTGGAGCAAGGCTCTTTCTTCCCTCTTTCCCTCATAACTTCCCCGTAGTGGTGTTTCTACTCTGATGGGATTGCAGTCTCTGGACTCCTGAGGGGATCAGGTGTTTGGAAGGAGCAGGCTGGGCTCTAAGACATCAGATGAAGGGCTGGGAGGCTCTGGAGAGACTTGGTCTAAATTATTAAATCAAGCCCTTGTCTGAGTGTCCATTTTCTAGGAATTGTGTGTTGGATAAGGAAATGGTTTAGGGTATGGATTCCAGATCTTCCCCCTGGACAAACTTTGTTCACTGCTGACCTATTTTCTTGCCTGTAAAACCCTTTCATAGATTTTTGGTAGATTTTGAATAAGGCAAGTAGATGAAGTGTCTCATTGGGTGGTTTTTATTTTATTTTGTTATTATTATTATTATTATTATTATTATTTTGGCAGGGTCTCACTCTAGTCCAGGCTGATCTGTAGCCCCAGGCTGGTCTTGAACTTCTAACTTAGCCTCTCAAGTACTGTGCCACTCTGCCTGGCTTATTTTCTTTTTTATTTTATTAGAGAGAGAAATAGAAGGAGGGAAAAACATGCATATGGGTGTGCAAGGGTGGTTATTATTTTGATTTATTTTTTGCATGTGCTGCATGTGTTGTATGTGGTGTGTGTGTGGTGTGGTGTTTACACATGTATGGCAGGTTTGTGCACCTGTGTGTGGAGAGGCCAGAGGAGACTGTGGGGTGTCCTTCCTCTCCCTCGTCGGAGGAGCTCCTTGAGGTACTGCAGTTGCTTGGAGCCCCAGCCATCCTCAGGTCTCCACTCCCACGTGGCCATGCCAGCTGCTTGTGTGTGTCCTGGGGAATTGAACTCAGGTGGTCTCAGGTCTCATGCTTGCCAATGGTGCTGTTCCCCGCAGGGCCTGCTCCCCTGCCCAGGGCCTGGTTTGGGTGGGTGCTTGCGCACACATTGGGTGCGAGGTTCAAGCACCCACCTCAGCCTTGCTCATCTCTGGTGATGGTTATGGTGAATAGAGGTGACGGCCACGTGGCTCCTCCCTATGGCTTTCCCAGAGTAACTCCAGGTCCTGCACAGCAGCATGTAAGGTAGTGGTGGGGCATTTAGCTATCTGAGGTTTATAGCATATAAAAAGAAACCATGGAAAGCTTTGCTACTTAACACTCATCTCCTTGACTGGGGTGCCCCTCTTAGTTTCTCCGTGTCGGCCCCTCCCCTGCACTCATTCCCTTCTTCTGCCCCTGTGCACCCCCCACTCCCAGGGCAGATTGCTCACCATGGGAATAGCATTCTATGTTTCTACTGAATGCCAGGGCTTCCAGGTCATTCTGTGTCCCAGGAAGGAGGAAGAGGCAGCAGGATCTAATGGCTTAACTGTTTCTGGGGTGGGGACTGATTCACCCTGATGCTGTCCTGCCTTCCTGTCAGGTTCTTGGGGAGCTCTCTTCTTCCCCCGTGGTCCCAGGGCTATTTCCTGTCCATTCTTTCAGTGTGTTCTGTCTCTATGGGTTTCCTAGGACTCCTCACACTATGAATTCCTGTTTTTTTTTTTTTTTCGAGGTAAGGTCTCGCTCTAGCCCAGGCTGACCTGGAATTCACCATGTAGTCTCAGACTGGCCTCAAACTCACGGCAATCCTCCTACCTCTGCCTCCTGAGTGCTGGGATTAAAGGCGTGTGCCACCACTCCTGGCTTGAATTTCAGTTTTTTGAGTTTTATTTTTGAGGTAGAGGCTCACTCTAGCCCAGGCTGACCCAGATCTCACTCTGTAGTCCCAGGCTGGCCTTGAACTCACTCCTACCTCTGCTTTCCAAGTGCTGGGATTAAAGGATTATGTCACCACACTCAGCTGAATTTCATTTTTGCTCTTTTTTTTGTTCCCAATTATCATATAGTTAAAAGAAATTTTCTTTTAGCTTGAGGGATCTGTGTTTATTTTGCTTTTATTAAGAAAAAGAGGCTGTCTCATAAGTCTTAATCTGTGTGGCAAGCGCATCTCCCCGCCGGGCCCCTTCTAATTCTTTAGTGAGTTTTGGATAACAAGCATTGCTTTACAATTGTGAAGAACGTAGCTCACCCTTCAAGACCTGCAAGCATGTGAACATTGATGCCCAGGTGACTTTGCTGTGGTCACATAGCTGGTCAGTGGCTGTGTTATTTGGCCTTCTGTCACTATGACAAAGGCAGACATAAACACTCACCAAGGGGAGAAACATTGTGCCTAGTCTCGAGGTTTCAGACTGGCTGTGGGGATACAGTGTCGCATGGCAGGAACACATGGCAGGAGGTGGTCTGCTGTTTCATGACTAACAGGCTTCAGTAGTACTGAGGGTTGGGGACCAAGCCTTCACTTATGGACTCTTGAACAGCATTTCAGATCCAAGCCATATGGTCATAGCAAGCTATGACTTTAAAAAATTCTTAGATTAATATCCTACCAAATCTTTTTCAAAATGACCACTTTTTCTCAGAGCTGGGATGCTAACCCTAAAATGGCTAGGACTTCTTTAATCTGTGTGTGTGTGAAGAGAATTGGATGGGAAATGAACAGTTCTTGAAATCCATCAGAGTTACTTCCTGTGTTCAAGGTGTGACAACACTTTCTCCCTGGGGCACCTCCCTGAGTCTGATTTGCTTCCTGCCTGTGGGTCCTACAGAGATTTGTCCTAAGAATGTGAGGAGCTGCGCATGCTGGGATCAGAAAGCTTGCAAGCATCACTCAATAGGAGTGCAGCTCCCAGCAGGTCACCATTTTACCTTTCAATAAATATTTCTGTCAGAATAATTTTCTGCATGAAATACTTTTTCCAATAACTCTGGAGTACCAGTTTCATTTTCTGCTGGTTACTAAGAAACCCCTCCTTAAAGCTAGTGTTTGTTACAGTAGAAGAGTACTCCTAAGACTTTTGATTGTAAGCTTTTCTATTAAAGCGAATGAAGCCTGTTAGGCTGTTCTGTACCAATCACTTACTCTTTATGTAGAAACTGTTACTAAGTCTACTAGCAAGTAGGACAGAGACGTTTAGCCGAATGCCTCTGTTGCTCAGAAGTAAGTTTTATTTTCTGATTTATTATTAAACTTGGCTAGGACATTGTCATTCATGCTCCCTGTGCACGCATGTGCGGATGTCCCTGGGCTGCAGACTGGGAGTGTGGGCCTGTGTTCTCACATTCAGTTTTTCTTTCTTTTACCTCGTGCACGTTGCTGTGTCTGTCTGGCTGGCTGGGACTGGCTTCCTTGATCACAGCACATGTCAGAGCCCGTGTTGTCTCTCTTTACAGACGGGCCAAGGTTGCTCGGGTGATTGGTTTGCTGGCCTCGCACACAGCAGAGCTTCAGGAGAATGTACCTGTTACTGAGGTAATTTCTTTTATAACTGACACCTTATGAAATGCAAAGATTGCTTTTGACTTTGTAATTTACAGCATACTCCTTTCACTCACCTTGGTTTAATTTTTTTTTTAAAAAATTTTATTTGAGAGAGACAGAGAGAGAGAGAGAGAGAGAGAGAGAGAGAGAGAGAGAGAGAGAGCAAGAGACAAGAGACAGAGAAAAAGAGGCAGAGAATATGGGCACCCCAGAGCCTCCTGCCGCTGCCATCAAACTCCAACGCATGCGTCTCTTTGCACATCTGGGTACTGGGGGTTCAAACCCAGGCCAGCAGGCTTTGCAAGCAAACACTCAGACTTAAACACAGCAGCTCATCTCCAGCACGGACTGTTGTGAAAGGTGGTGTGGCAGTTACAGGGCCGGTTCCACACAGTTCATGATTCACATTCAGTGTCATTTAACTTTTCACCTTGAATTTAGCACTTTCTTTTTTAAAAAAAATAATTTTATTTTCAAGCAGAGAAAGAGGAGAGAATGAGAATGGGTGTGCCAGGGCCTAGTGCCACTGAAAATGAACTCCAGACACATGTGCCACTTTGTACATTTGGCTTTATGTGGGTACTGGGGAATCCAACCCAGGCCTTCAGGCTTTGTAAGCAAGTGTCTTTAACCACTGAGCCATCTCTCCAGCCCAAATTTAGAATTCTCAGCCTCCCTGGGTGTCAGTTGTTTCTTAACAAACAATCCCAATATTTAATGGATGTAGAGAGATATTTTCTAGTATCATCTTTTAAAAATGACAAGATCTGGGGGTTGAATCCAGGGCTTCATGCTGGCTGTGTAGTGATACTGGAAAGCCTTCTAACTGACTAGTAGCTGCAAGTCCTGTGAGGTGAATGCTCCCGTGTACTTCGAATGCCCTGGAATACCGGAGTGCATTCCAGCTAATTATAGTAGGTCTTCATGCCTTGGACTGGGAGAGATTCAGGAATCAGAGGAGATGAACAATTCCAAGGCCTTTATGGGAAGGACAAGAACTCGAGCCAAGTGTTGTATATAGTGAACAGAGTGTTGAATTGCTCTGGTGCTCCTTCCTGGCCCGCCTTTGTGTTCCTGGGATTGAACAGCCCCCACCCCTCCACCTTGTTAAATTTACTCAGCGCTTGTTGGTGGTTTAAACCATTGCTGGAGACAATGTGAGCAGCCGCTAGGGGTCACCAGGCCTCAGGACAAGGCTCCAATGTCAGTTCTTTTGGAAGAAACCTGCTCTAAGAGGGTGACCAGCAGGTCCTCTACTGATCACGTGATCCAGGGGCTTGGGGCAGGTGCAGCTTAGGTTCAGAGCTCTGACCTGGTGCTCTGGACCCCGGTCCTCCAGGCTGACCAAGCCGCCGTCCACTTGAACTGTCACCTGCACAAGACTGCACCCTTAACTTCTGGCCCCTCCCCTAGGATGTATAGACATCCTATAGCTGTTAGAGGGAGGGAACGCTGAGTTGTCTCTTTGGCTTGCCACCCCTGAGAGCTCAGCAGTGCCCATCTTGACCTCAGGGGTCTCCCAGCTACTCTTCTGGACAGTCTCCTCTGTCCTAGGCTGCCTATGTCAGCAGACATTTCTTCACATTTCCTTGGGAAAAGTTTGCACACGCTTCTGTAAGTTTTAGTTGTGTTTCTAAAAATCTTTTATATTTATTTTTGTTGTTTTGAGGCAGAGTCTCGCTCTGACCCAGGCTGGCCTTGAACCCACATGATCCTCCAACCTCAGCCTCATGAGTGCTGGGATTAAAGGTGTGCACCACCAAACCTGGCTGTTTACAGTAGGTAATTAATAAAACTTCAAGCGTGGATGCATCTCTTTCTCCAGGAGTTAAAGAGTGTGTGTTTAGGCACTCAGTCATGCAGAAGGATGTCATAAATGAAAACAGTGAGAGGAAGCCGGTGGGGTGACTTGTGGCAGAGAAGCAAAGCTTCTACTTTAGTATCCGTCTGACATTCTTCATGCCTGTAGAAAACTGGTCATGGTCTCTTGTATGCACCGAGAAGTAGCTTTTGGCTTCTTTATCTTTTCTCTGGAAAAATACAGCCATCAGATATGCTGATGTGTGATCACTGTGGCTGCTGTGTGTAATGGAGTCCAGGAAATATTTGTGGTATTATGGCACATATAGCTAGTGTCAGGCGTGTAGCGATATGCTTCAAGAATCTGTATACACACTCATAAACGTTTAGAAATGAAAATAATATTGATAAATTTTTCTTTGGGTCTTTCAAGGCAGGGTCTTGCTCTATCCCAGGCTGACCTGGAATTTATTATGTAGTCTCCAGGTGGCCTCAAACTCATGGCAATCCTCCTACCTCTGCCTCCCAAGTTCTGGGATTAAAGGTGTATTCCACCATGCCTGGTTTAACAGATATTACTAAAAATATTTTTATTTATTTGAGAGACAGTGAGAGATAGAGCAAGTATGGGCACATTAGGGCCTCCTGCCCCTGCAAACAAACTCCAGATGCATGTGTCACTTTGTGTCTCAGGCTTTTATTTTGGTACTGGGGACTCGAACATAGTCTGTTAGGCTTTGCAAGCAAATGCCCTCAACAGCTGATCCATCTTTCCAGTCCTGTTAGCAGATATTTTAGCTTAACCTTTCATTGACATTTGTTGCTGTGGAAAGTATTAACATATATAAAATGACTAGAATGAATTATCACACTGATTATCAACATTTTGCCAATCTTGTTTCCTCTGTCTCATACACTTTTTAAAATAAAATTTATCTTTATTATCCATATTTACAAACACTGAATGAGAAAATAATGTGTTGGTGTCCCCAGTTCCTCGATTTCCCTCCTCCCTGTCCCCAGTCAGCTGGGTATCTTCCTCAGTGGGCAAACTGGATCAGTCCATGGGGTAGGAGGTTATAGATAGCCTAGGAGTCAACCTGGTTCCACCCCCTTTGTATGTTGTTACTGAGGGGGCCATGTCTCTGGATATTCTCCTCCACCATGGCTCTTACAATCTTTCCACCCCTTCTTCCCGCTCAATTCCCTGAGTCATGGTGGGTGAGTATTAAGGCTGCTTTATTGTTGAGGTCTTAGGTGACTCTGTACTTCTGCTTTAGGTTGTGTTGAAAATCATTGGTGTCTGTCTCGCTGGCTTATCCTGGGTTGATTGATTGGCTGTGGTTATAGGTCTCTTGCTTATCCCACCACTCTGCAGGGTTCCATGTGGATCCTCCACGGTAAGTCTGGGGTGGCTCATCTCTTGCCAGGATGTCAGCTATTGGCCTGTGGTTCATTGGTAGGCTTGGAGGATCCATAGCTTTCTTGCTGCCTTCTGAAAAATACAGACAGAATCTCCATCGGAGAGTGAGATCAGTATAGGTTAACTGAGATACACATTTCTGAATTGCCTAGATTCTATTGTGAGTAGCCTCTTTGTAAATCACTTGTAAAGTGAATTTCTTTTTGGGGTCCCAAGATTTTGGTTCCCATACCTTTTTAAAAGAAGTCATACACTTCTTTTAAAAAATTTTATTTTTTTCTTTTTAAAAAACGTTTCATTGATAGCTTCCATAATTAGTCAATAAACCATGATAATTTCCATCCCCCCTCCATTATTGAATCCCTTCTTTCTAATCAGTCCCTCTTCTATGTTGATATCGTCATCCTTTCCTCCTATTCTGCAGGTCTTGTGTAGCTAGTGTCATGCACTGTGAGGTCATGAATATCAAGGCCATTTTGTGTCTGGAAGACAGCATTTTAGCAGTCCTCCCCTTCCTTTGGCTCTTAAATTCTTTCCACCACATCTTCCACAATGGACCCTGAGCCTTGGAGGGTGTGAGGGAGATGTCCCAGTGCTGAACACTCCACTGTCACTTCTTCTCAGCACTATGGTGACGTTTGAGTCATCCCCGTGGACACCGCCGTCTGAAAAGAGAAGCTTCTCTAGACAAGAGTGAGAGTAGCATTCATATGTGGGAGTAAACGTAAGTGCTTACAGGGCAGTTTGGTGGACATGATACATGCATTTAGCCAGACAGCAGCAGAAGTTACTCCCCGAGGGCTCATGACTTCCCCAGCCATAGACTTTTGACAAGGTCTTCAGTACCAGGCATGGATTCCCTCCCTTTAGTCCAGAGAGCTGTTGGTTTCCCCATCACAGACATGCCGCTATTGCACAAGTTGGCACATTTGACCTGTCTGGCCAGCTGTAAAGCTTGCAGGGTCCACTGCTGGTTAACACCATTGATGACTTCTCTCTCCCAAAGGCTGCATGCAGCTTAGCTCTTTCCAGCATTCCAACAGCGCTTCAGCGGGGAGGAGGTTTCCAGCTCAGCTCCTGCTTGATTTCCCAGTGACCTGCAGCCCAAGCACGTGGAGTCTTCAGCAGTAGGGTCTTACCATCTAGTTCTGCTGAGCAACCAAGAACCTTGGCAATGGCCCGTAATGTTTTAGGGGCACCAGGGGCCTCCCTGGCCAACAATTCACTGGAAGGTATTCTACCTCTGACACTGAAGATTTTCTAATAACAATCTGTGGTGTCATAGTCAGCCACACGCTGCTGGGATGAATCTTCAAACCAGGCACAGTTTATGGGAGGAAAGGATTTATTTGTAGCTATAGATACAGGGGAAGTTCCAGAATGCAAAAAAGGCTGCTCCCCTTTCACAGGTCCAAGCAGAGAGAGAAACCCATCACCAACACCACACACACAGAACAGCAAACAGGCAGGAGGGCCAAAGAGCATTTCTTCTCCTTTATATAGGCTTAGGGTGGGGTCTTGCAACTCTTCCCCAGACTTAATGGCTTTCTGAGTCTCTGGAACTTCCTTCCTGCATGGCCCACACAGGAAAGGATGTTTAGTTCTAGCTTCTTTGAACTTCTTTGCATCCTGCCCCCTACTGAGAGGCTGCCTTCCTGTAAACATCCCCAGAGACCCACCCAAGATAATTAAAAAGATCCAAGTTGACAACAAAACCTAACCATCACATGTGGCTTCTGGGCCCACCATTACCCAAGTCCATAGGATACTCCTGCCTGTACTCTTTTTCCATATGGCTTATTCCTAACATAGATTTGATCGCCTCCTCCCACCTTTCCCTCTCTTCCTCTCCTCCATCTTTTCCCTGATCCCACTCAGACCATTCTCTCCCTCAGCAATCTGACCCTCCCCTTAAATTAATGTATTTATTTATTTATTTTGCTTTTTGAGGTAGGGTCTCGCTTCTAGCCCAGGCTGACCTGGAATTCACTATGTAATCTCAGGATGGCCTTGAACTCATGGCAATCTTCCTACTTTTGCCTCCTGAGTGCTGGGGTTAAAGGAGTGCACCATCATGTCTGTCTAAATTTTATTTCTTTATTCATTTGAGAGAGGGAGAAGAGAGCTAGAGAAATGGCATGCTAGGGCATCTTGCTACAATGAACTCCAGACTTTGTGCATTTGGCTTTCTGTGGGTGCTGGGGCTTTGCAAGCAAGTGCCTTTAACTGCTGAGCCGTCTCTCCAGCCCATGTCTCATGCACTTCTCTTCCCCATTCTCTTTCTTTTTTGCTGGGAAATTTTAAAGGAAATGATGCCATTTTATTTTAACTAATAGAAAAGGACACTGTTTGATTATCACACTCAACAAAATTAGCAGTAATCCCTAAATAATCACTAATACACAATTAGTGTTCACATTTTATGGATGTCTTCATATATGCTATTTTATAATTTTTGCTGTGAGCCAGAGTTGAAACTCATTGGGTGCTTAGATGATATAATGTTTAGGTCTCTTAGATTCAAATATTTCCCCTTTTGAAATTATTTTAAGTTACTTTTAGTGTCACTTTTTTATTTATTAAGAACAAGTTGTCATTTGTCTGAGCCCAAACTGGAAAGTTGATAATTTCGTCACACTCTCGCTGTCACACCATGGTCACCTGCATTTCTTTTAAACTGCTAGTTAGATATAGACCCTTGATTTAATTTAAGTTTATTTTTTGGGGGGAGCTGAGGTGGGGACAGAAATCCTTTGTATTGGTGCTGGGCACTTCCTGTTGCTCATTGATCACTATTAGTAAAGATTGATCGCAGGTTTCACATGTTGTCTGTGTTGTCATTATAAATGTTCCCATCACTCTTATTTGATAGTCGCTCCGGAGCCATGATTGATTATTGTTGTCTAAGTGCACGAGTCCAACAAGGCTGCACAGTGACAGTTTCCTTCTCAGGTAGCTGAAAGTTTTTTTCTTACAGAGGAACTTTCCTTGGGCAATGAACTGATTATCCTAAAACATGGTTTCCCAGCAAGGCAGGATGAGGTCTTGATTGCTCCACACACAGGCTAGTTTTCCAAGTAATGGATTGGAAGCCTTAGTAATCTCCATAAATGACCAGTAAATGATAGTTCATTAAGAACTCATGGATGCATACATATGTACATACATTGGTTAATTTCAGTCCTTTTGGGTCATTAGTCTTTTTAAATTATTTTTTGTGTGTATATGATGGTACATGTGTGGAAGTCAGAGGACAACCTTGTGTGTGACCTTGTCTGAGACAGGGTCTCTTGTTTGCTCTTGTGAGCACCAGACAGAGTTGGCTCTAGAGTTAGATTCCACATAGCAGTTCTCAGGGAGGCTGAGCACAGGATGTTGTGGAGACAGCTCCTGTTCCTCCTCTTATTTCACTTATCATTGATAATTGATCGATGGTTTGAGACCGAAGTTCATAGCCCAAGCTGACCTCGAACTTGATATGAAGCTCAGACTGGCCTTGAAATACTGATTCTATTTTCTATATCAACAGTTAAAGCGCTAGAGGAACTACTGTGGATTTTTTTCTGAGAGTTTTCTTGCATGTCTGCTTTATGTACACACCACATTGTATTTATTTTTTGTTTTGAGGAGGGGTTTCACTCTAGCCCAGGCTGACCTGTAACTCACTCTGTAGCACCAAGATGGCCTCTAATTTACAGCAATCCTCCTGCCTCTACCTCTCAAGTGCTGGGATTAACAGCATGCACTATGCACCACCATTCCTGGCCAATTTTTTAAAATTTATATATTTGAGAGAAAGAGAGAGGGGAGAGAGAAAGAGAGAGAGTTTGTTTTGTCACTGCAAACGAACTCCATTTGCATGTGCCATGTTGTGTGTTTGGTTTTACATGGGTACTGGGGAAGTGAACCTGGGCCATCAGGCTTTGCAAGAAATTGCCTTTAACTGCTGAGCCATCTCTCCAGCCCTGTTATGTATCTTATAAGTAGAAGTAAACCATATATCAACAGTTAAGGCGCTAGAGGAACTACTGTGGATTTTTTTCTGTGAGTTTTCTTGCATGTCTGCTTTATGTACACACCACATTGTATGTACATCTATGTGTTCTTAAGCCATAGGAGATAGTGAAATGTTGATTTAAGTTGGATTGTGGTAATGTATGATGTTATTGTAATCAGAAGACTGCCCAGAACTAATGAATAAGAGAGCCATTGCATGGTCAGTAGCAGGGTAATTCAGTATCCGTGTTTCTTTCTCTGAAGAGGAATACTAAATTAATGTTCAATCCGAAGGAAGAGGAAGAGATATTCGATGGGACAAAAGAAAAGAAAATAGCAAGATGGGAGACTCAGGCTTCCCCATATCAGTATGTAAAATGTCCATGTCCAGCTGGGTGTGGTGGTGCAGTCCTTTAATCCCAGCACTCGGGAGGCAGAGGTAGGAGGATTGCCGTGAGTTCAAGGCCACCCTGAGACTACATAGCGAATTCCAGGTCCGCCTGGGCTAGAGCAAAACCAAAAAAAAATTAAAAATAAAAAT